>JAZGTJ010009785.1:0-18922 GCA_036877575.1 Botia almorhae
GCTCAAGGGTCTCACCTCAGTCGTGGTATTGAGGGTGGAGAGGGTGCTGGTAATTCACAATCTCCACCTACAATCCCTGCCGGACCTGAGACTCGAACCTGCAACCTTTGGGTTACAAGTCCAACTCTCTAACCATTAGGCCACGGCTGCCCCTAACGCGTGAGCCCTTTAAATTAGAATGACAGCCAATCAAATCCAATGTTTTAGCATTTATCAGCTTGAAAGAAAAAATTGCTCCCAAAGTGATCTTTATTGTTACAATTGTGACGTGTATTGTGGCATTCTCTTACATTAGAGTGATTGGTTTTGTCTTGCGTGATCTCTGCTGTGTGTTTTTAACTATTTTCATCTGGCTTCTTTATAATCTTTCCATCTTATCTCACACCCTTGCAGGACCCCAACAAGCGGTTCGGGGCGTCTTTAGGGGCTCTGTCAGGGGGAAGGGTGGGCATCACCAGGATGGCACTGGTCAATCTGAAGCTGGCTCTGATTGTGGCCGTGCGATTCTCTGCCACACGCAGGCAGTTTGGGCCTAGAGAGGATGAGGAGATTCCAGTGCTGGAATATCAACTACAGGTCAGAATTCCAGTAGAAATATTCCAGGAATATGCAGTATTATGTACACACCTTCACCCGATCTGCCAAGACCATCCCAACCTTTAAAAAAACGATTAAAAACACACCTGTTTTACATACACCTGTCTAATACCTAATACACTGATGTTTAACCCTGTTTTATGTTGTATTAAACGCCCTTTCCTCTTCTGCTGTTCATCATGTTCCTAGCATTAGAACTATTTCTACAGTACATTTAAGGTATACAATTTAGTAGTACACGTGTTTCCTGGAGATCGAACCCATGACCTTTTGCGCCGCTAATGTAGTTCTTTACCAGCTAAGCCGGAACAAGCTTGTTGGCTCTTAGGGCAAAATGTGAAATGTTCTCGCTTTGGATAAAAGTGTCTGCTGTTAATAAGTAAACATACACGATTCCTTTATTAAGGGTCGTGATCTGCCTTTTTATTTCAAAGTAAATATGTCAAAAGTGTGTGCCGGTAACTAGCTTTAGTTGAGTCACATAAGAACTATTTTAGACTTAATGGCTGTCTGATAATGGCTAGCTTTAAAATGCAACGTGAAGTCGTCTTTTTAAAGAGACACATTTTTTGACCATAAAGCTTCTGAAATGTGTTTTGTCTGCCAAACACAACAGCAGACATAATGACGTTTGTGTGTTTTATGTGTGTTATGTGTTTTACCGCAGCAATGGCGTTTAATTCCATACCTGGCTGCGGTGTACGTGCTGGAGCACTTCACAAAAACCTTCACCATGAGCTTTACAGAATTTCAGTTTGGACTCATGATGAAGGATACGAGTGATCGACAGGTACAGATAAAACTCAGAGAGTACTGTGTGCAAACGTCTGTAAAACCCATCAGTGTGTGATTATTATCAGAGGTGATCAGCTCTTTCCTTCATGACGTCATCTTGATCTGATGGAAACATCTGATCCCTGAATCCTGAGTTGGAGGATCTTCTCATACTCTTAACTGCTCTTGCATCACATATCAGGCTGAACTGGGCAGAGAGATTCATGCCTTGTCATGTGCCAGTAAACCTC
This sequence comes from Botia almorhae, assembly GCA_036877575.1. Lineage (NCBI taxonomy): Eukaryota > Metazoa > Chordata > Actinopteri > Cypriniformes > Botiidae > Botia > Botia almorhae. The sequence continues at coordinate 1,623 of JAZGTJ010009785.1, forward strand.
TGGCATCGTGGACGGCCCAGCATGCCATTCAGGAATGTCGGGAAGCTTGTGGAGGACACGGATACCTTGCCAGTGAGAAATCGCTAAATTCCTTTAAAACAAAACAAATCCTTCAAACCCACTTAAAGTAAATGAGCAGCTTTGGAAGCTAATGGCCTGTGATGATAGAACTTCAAGAGAACTCTTGAAGGAATATGAAGGAATTTTCAGACTGTATCGTTGTTTACTCACCCGCATGTTCTTTCAAACCCGGATTTTGTACGGAACCCAAAAGGAATATTTTTGGGAAAGCTTTTCTATACAAAGACAATTCATAGTGTCAAACCACGTCCAATAATGTTTGATCTTATGGATCTAGTCTTCATATATGGAGGAATCATATTATGGAATCAACAAAGTTTGGTTTTATATTGCGCATTTGGCCTTATTGGAGCTTGACGTCTCTTGAATACCATGAAATTGTCCTTGTATGTAAAATCATTAAACGATAGCTCTTAATTGTATTTTTGTGTTTTAAAAAAAGAACCAATCACACGTGGGTTTAAAACCACATGAGGCTGAGTAAATAAAGAGAATGTTCTTATTTTGGGTGAATTCTCCCTTTATCCTTCCATTGATCTGTCTGTCTTCAGTGAACCGCCTGGGAGACATGCGCAACGACAACGACCCGAACTGCACATATGAGGGCGATAACAATGTGATCCTACAGCAGACCAGCAACTACCTGCTCGGCTGGCTGCAGCATAAACAGCAAGGTCCTCTATACTATATCTGACAGATTGAAGTCAAGATGTCATTTCAAAACAGAAAAAGATAGTTATGTTATGACAATGGTTATACTGTAAGTGTTTGCTGGTCTTTACAGTATTCATCTGATGGTGGTGTTGTTTGTTGTGTGTGTTGTGATGGGGATTTACAGTAGGATCTCTGTTTCTCTCTTCTCAAGGTAAAGGAAAGATTGAATCGCCTCTTGAGACGGTGAACTTCTTACAGGACATGAGCAACATTCTGCAGAGCAAGTTCCCAGCTGCCTCGGTGGAAGAGTGCATGAACCCAGCCGGTATGCAACATTAACACTAGATTCTCCATAGCAGAAACGCACACATGCATACGTGCCTCACAACTGTGTACACCCAACCACATCGGTCACCAGGCCTATACTGTGCCTCTCATATTCACTCAAATAATTTGTCCCAAACAGGAAACCATGTCATATTTACAGTATTTAAGTATTCTCTTCCTTGCATTTAGTTGTATACTGAGTTGTACCTGGACTTTTCTTTCTTGCATCTGTTTTACTACATGGGCACAAAAATTAAGTTGTTTTCTTGAGCTTACCTAAATCTTGAGCTTACCTAAATCTTGAACTTACCTAAAACTTGAGTTTACCTAAAACTTGAGCTTAATCTTGAGCTTACCTAAAATGTTATTTTGCTTCCATGCAGGCGATGTGACTTCCTTGAGGAGTTTTAAATCTTTTTCAGTTCTGTTTTAGTTGTATTTTGAGTAATGATACAGTACCTTCACGCTCAAAGGAAGATAAATAAACAGACTCTTATATTTTAATATCACATTCTGCTTTGCGGAACTGACTTCGTGAAACTCGAGATGTTTGTGTGTAAGCTGCCCTCTGTATAACACATTATCTAATATAATGAAAACCACACCTCCACCGCACACCGAGAGAGAATGTACAAATCTGCTGTGTTTTTGCGGGCTTCACTGTTAAAAGTGCTCCTCGACGCTGCAGACGGCTCCAGTGGGAGAGTTTTACATGCAGAACCGGGCTGCACATCTGCTAAACATCTGCTCTCTTTATTGACATCATTCCACAGCTGGTGACTCAACTCACTGTTGCCTGGTTACAGGGGTCAGAGGATCATTATTTTAATTTGACGAGGAGAGGGAGGCGACTAATTGGAGTTTAACTGAGTTTGTCACCGATCACATCTAGTGACGAATGTACCCAGGGAGTTTTTAAACTCTAAACCAGGTTTAACATTGTTACACAAAGTGTCCTGCGTATCGGCTGTTTTGTATGAAAACTTCAGATCTCGCTCTGTACGTGTCACGGATCACCTGTTAAATTCAGGCTTATTTCTAAACATACTTTGCTGTATTAAACATTGTGTAGATGTTTGGCCATAGATTTCCATAGTGTTTAACTTGGTAGAGAGCTGGTAACTTGAGAGAGTTGGGATTAGATTGTAAATGGGTTGTTTTTGTCTTAAAGATGTTGAATGATTTGGTTTGACCCGTTCACACAATTGATTTGATTTGCATTCACGGTCAATAGATCTGGATTAACCTTTTTATTATGCTACAAATGTATAGCACAAGTGCACTGAAATTCTTCTCTTAGTGGAGCAAAAGTTCAAGTCAGTCCTGCGTCATATGTTGGAGAATTACGAAGCCCTCCACCATCCAAAACATGAGACACCTTGTTTTTTAGTCATGGTTCCCACCCAAATGCCTAATCTATGATCGAATGTGTGCTTGCACCAGAGCTCTGAAAAACAGACCTAGTTTAAAAAAACCTTCCAATCCCCTCGTCCCTCTCACCCAACCGTACCTCCAGAATATTCATGTTTTTCTCTCATTGAATGTCCTTCATTGTTTACCAGGTTAAAGAGAGCTGTGGTACTTGGCACACGTCACTTCTGAACACACTAGTTTGAAATCCAGATCTAGTCTGTCATTTTATTCCAGGTTGTTGCTCAATGTTCTGCACCATTTCTGTGTTCTTTTGATGTTGTTATTATAACATTTGACTTGTTCTCAGTACCTCTGGCAGCATATAAATGGCTGGTGTGTTTCCTGTTGGACGAGAGCCAAAAGAAGCTGTTGCGTGAGAGATCTTCTGGACTGGAAGACTTTGAGGCCCGAAACAACAGCCAAGTATGTTTTAATCCGGACCATAACACGCGCACATATTTATGTTTTATGGTGTTAACTGGCACCTCAGTAGGAGAACATATATGCAGTTTTATGCAGTTACACTGCTACTTTATAGATATTATATGTTATATATAACTGTAGACACGTTGAAAATATACAGAGTCTATCTCTTTAGGCTTATGTAATTTTTCAGTGACCTGAAATGTATGTATTATGGGGTGGGAAATTATGACTTGATTCTGTCATTTTGTCAATTTGATGGTGCAGGTCGTAGTTTGTCCGTATTTGTCCAAACTATGCGATTTGCTAGAATATGTGCATCTGTTATTTTCATTTATGATTTTTTTAAGAATAGATTTAGAATCGGTGTTGAATCCACTTTTTCTTGCACCCGTAAGGATTCACATTTCAAGTAGATGCGAATGTAATTATTATTGAAATAATATAGCGATTACGGTACTGAATACTGATTCTTTGTTGATCTTTCAGACTCTGAATTGACTGAATTATGGAGTTAATGCAATCTAATGGTTTCCATATAAACCTTCTGTATAGTGCCGTCCAGTCTTGCATCTAATGTAGAACAGACCGCTGATGCCTCAGACATGTTTTAAACACTGAACAGACATTTGGCTCGGTCATATCTCTCATTTAATATCTATACCACTGAGCCACAAATCTCAGTCACACTGGGCATTTCAAAGAACCGCTGTCTGACTCTCACATCTTGAAGAATTTAAAGTCTTTCTGACATATCAGATTCATTTAGATGTATATATCTACTGTCCTTCAAGGTGTGACCGCTATAGAGTTGCCCCATGGGGTCAAAGTCGCATGTAGGATGTTTCAAAACCATCATGTTTCTGGTATGAAAGTGCCAGAGGACCCGATACCAAACACAGTAACATAACATAATGAAACGGAGGTACATGGGCGTGTGTTTTAGTTATGAGGCCCTAATCCCTCCAGAAAACATGGAGTAAGTTGAAAGGTCACGTGATATAATGAATCTGGAGACGGTCCAGTCCGAGTCTCAGCTCTAGTGCTCCAACTTACTCTCACATGTCTAACTTCTGTATTAAAACACATCATGTTTCGTCATGTTTACATATAACTGTTTCTGGTACTGTTCATCACTGCCTCTCTTTACAACAAAAACAAATGTTTGTCTTTCATAAAAATTTAACTGTATCTCGCTCTGCCTCTGAAACAACCTTCCCTTATTGGCTGATGTCCTAGAACGCACAGGCTATTGGCTAACGTAGCCAAATAGCTATGTGCACTACAAGACAAAAGTCAGGATCATTTTATTGAAATGTTGCACGTGATCCTAAAAGCCTCCTGATCTGAGGGCGTAAGTTCTTTTCTTGGACGGAATAATGACGAAAAAGCAGCCAATAAGAGCCCAGAGTAGATCAGAACTTTTACAATACTGTTTAAACATTATCTCAGGATGAGGCTGGCGGATACATTTCCAAGAGAACTTTTTGCAAATTCTAGTCAATGGATGATTGTATTGAACATTCTAAAACCTACCATCTGCCATTACCTAACAGTTAACTATTATGCTAAAATTTGTAAATAATATTAATAAAGAATAAATAAGTGACCCTAAAGTTCAGTGTAGGTACGGCGGCCTTTTTAAAACCCTACCAATATTTAACACAGTATTTTAATGCTGATTAAAATAAATGTTAAAAAGGTAACAGAAACTAAGACTGAAATATGTCAACCCACATTTAAAGAAACGAAAACAAAAGTCCCTTTTACACAATACTATCCCGGCAACCACTAAACACAAAGCATCATTCAGTAGCAACCAGACACAAACACAAGCGCATTGCTGAGGTTGTAATTTTTCCTTTTATTTTGCTGTCTAATCATACCACTAAGTGTGTGGTCTGTGTGTCATGTCTGTTACTGTACTGTCACATCCTGGCCTGTGATTATGTGGGTCAGACTGTCTTCGGGTCACTTTCTTACTAGACATGCTTGTTTGAATTTGGGACATTTACTAAAGCTCAGCTCTGTCTTTCTTGGTCTCTTTGACTCTAGGTGTATTACTGCCGCTCATTGGCTATTGCTTATATTGAACACACACTTCTGCAACGCTTCCATGACCTGGTTCAAGATGAACAGACTCCAGCTGGTCTCAAATCAGTTCTTGGGCGTCTGTGTGCTCTCTATGGCCTGTGGACCCTCACCAACCACATGGCGATCCTGTACCAAGGTAATCCAACATTAGCTAAACTGGTACATTGGCTTAACATCGCTGGTATTGGTTACATGCTAACTCATGGTAGGTTACATGTTTAATTATGGGCTGTTTGTGTCTTTAGGAGGTTATTTTTCTGGTCGGGAGCCAGTTGACTTCATTCAGACAGCCATTCTCACTCTCTGTGGGCAGGTGGGCTTTGTCCTAGTTTTCTCTAGTCCAAATATATGTAGACACCCTTCCTAACAAGTTCGTTTTACAATTATGAGTTAGGCCGTCTCCAGGGTGACTTGTCTGTTCCCTGGAAATCAAACCCATGACCTTGTTATTTTTTTGTGTCATGCTCTACCAGTGTGGGGCTACAGTCAGTTATATAATAGACGTTCCGTCTGACTGTCTCTGTCTAGTTAAAGGATGATGCCGTGGCATTGGTTGATGTGATTGCGCCTCCTGACTTCATTCTGAACTCACCCATTGGCAAAGCAGATGGTGAGGTAAGAGAACACAAGCTGGAGTGAAACCTGTTCACACAATGGATAAGACTCACCAGTCTTCCACTGTGACTCTGAATGTGGCATCACTTATGTGGACCGTTGACAGCACAAGTGTCCTAAATTATTTGAATACTTCAGGCACACTTAAAAAACTGTTTCTTATGGCAGTTGACGCAATATACAAATGTATTATTTTGAAGTAGAAATATCTTTAAAGCTGCAGTCCTCTCTACCGCCCATCTCTATTTGAACTTGGAAAAATTACAGGGTACTTCACATACTTTTCATTACTTATGTTGAAGTCAAATGAAGCCAAACTGACATTTTCCAGGAAATTGGAACCGACAGCCCAAATAATAAATCATTATTATGAACGTACCGTTGGGAATCAGGGTATGGAGGCCATTTTGAACACTGTATTTGCCCAATTGAACAATGTACTTGCCAATTATTAGTTATTGTTCCTTTTTAACCCAGAAAGCTTTAAGTAAGTCATGGTATTTACACGTTTGTAAAATTAAAAGGTCAAGAAATGTTTTTCCAAGTGTTTTTCCGGCTAGTCGGTTAAATAAGTTGGCCTTAATACTGACAGGCCGTGATGATGCAATGTTTACAGGAAAATATTACAGTCAGTGTGTCACCATGAATGAGAACCCTCAACATCACCTAATAAAAACAACAGGTATTAGGTTTTTGGGTGAAAGATTTATTTCCACTATACAGAACAAAAAGCTTGAAGCAGGCTAGTATATTACAACAAAACCATTTTAATTAACTTCTATTAGGGCAATGTCCACAAGGTTTCAATGCTTTCTCTCTTTCAGAAAGATGATTTTAACCAGACATGGTTACTGACTCATTTAAGCATATTCTCTCAACACTCTTGATGTATTTTCTGGCAGACCATAAATTTCTAAGCAAATAAACAGAGCTTTTATTGGAAATCTCAAATGAAGGCCAGACAGAACAGTTACATATTGTGCATACACCCCACTGACACAAAGACCTTTTTACTCATTTCCCTGCTGGGTGAGACACTTCTGAATGTTTATAGCTAAGAAGATTTTTACTGGAAAATTACTGCTCACTCTGGCATGGGGTCCGTTCTCTGACTTATCTGAGGTTCTGGTAAAAGGACTTTGATACTGTCAAAGGTTTCACTGTTGTTGTTGTTTTGGTCCTGATAATAATTCACATGGTGTATGGACCTAATTTTGGTCCAGCAACTCTTTGATAGATGTTTGTGTAATAAATGATCTTCATTCTGTATGATTAAGTATCAATTGTTTATGTGTTGCAGCTCTACAAAAACCTGTGGTCCACAGTCATGCAGGGTAAGAATGTTCTGGAGCGTCCATCTTGGTGGGCCGAATTTTGTGCGGACAAACCTACCGTTGGATCTCTTCGTGCTAAGCTGTAACACCAATCACTGCAGAACTGTTAAGTTAAACTTTTAAGTTTTAAAAACTTTTTAACTGTTAAACTTCTGTCCATTTGTTCTGCTGTTTAGGGTAAACTACTGTATTACAAGAAGGTTGTAATGCTGTCATTGATTTGTAATTTAGCATTGATTAGTTAACAATAAAGCATGTTTTTTGGCCAACTATACACATCAAATTAAGACATTTTATAGCACTTACTAATTCAGTGTGCCAAGATATATATATATATATATATATATATATATATATTTAATGTGCCACTAATTGAATGTATTTTGACACTTTCTATATAAATGTTAAGCAGTTAAATCATAGTTGTTGTCTTTGTAACCATACGGTAAAAAAAACTGTAACATAAACATCTAGGCACCTTAGCAGTACTTTACCACTGAAAGTACTATATTAATGTACATGTAATTTTTACCTCATTTTGTGTCATGTTGATGACTGAATTGATTTACAGTTAATAAAGGATTAATATGAATTTGCACACATTTTAGTGGGGTAAATGATTCCACATGCAAATCCTTTATGAAAATAAATGGTAAGTTGTAACAATTGCTAATCAAAATAAATAAAATACTTTGTACTGAAGTCTTCATATTTATACATCAGTTCATTTCAGTAGAACTGGATAATGCGGTAGCATAAGACAGATGACACTGTAGTTTTACTTTCTAGGTATGAGATACACCTACAGAACCTGTATATTAATATTTACAAAGAAAATCCAGGGAGGATTTCTGAGATTTCCACACTTCAAGATTATTGTGATGCGTCAGCACACAGATGTTGATCTCATCTCATGGTTTTGGGTGAAGTTGGGTCACATGGTGAGTGCAGGTGGGAAAAATTAACACTGTGTCTCCATGACAAGCAGGTGATGTGATAAAGTCACACAAAACATGGAATAGTCTCATTATAATCAACAAAGCAATATGACTGATGCCGCAGGGTGTATGAGACTATAGTTCTAGATAATCTTTTCAAATGCATCACTGGTCGCAGTTCTGCAGCTTCTTAATGCTTCATATCGGTGCCACGTAGAGGAAGTTGTTTTGCTGGGAGTTTGGGATGCAAGACTGGATGGTTTCTAATGTTATAATGTTGCCCTTGACCAAAGTATGCAATGCTAAACCGACTCGAAGGAATGTAAACGTCAATGCTAAATCCTGACCGGTACATTATTTAGATAAAGAACAAGGATAAACAAAGAGAATTCCAAGGTTGTTGCTAACTTACACGTACACATTGTGAAGTCTAATTTGATGAAAAAAAATCATGACCTTACAGAAAACTAATTTTATTTTAAAATGAATATTTTGGCCCGCTCTTCATATTTCAATCCATACTCCGTTACAGCTTATGTTCTATTACATCTGCTTTACTGTACTCGACTTTTGCACGTCCTGTGCTAACGTACAAATCATATTTTGTATTCATTTCCTCAAGTTTTAATATATTTACATTTGTGTTTGCAGTTCCTCCAGTTTTAGTAATATTCCTCTTACGGTTTATACAGCATTATTAATATTTTAAGAATATTTTTGAGTTGTATTATTATTTTCACTTGTTTCATCTGTTAAGCGTCATTCACCAAGGCAAATTCCTCATACATATAAACCCATAGTACTTGGCAGATGTGTTCATTCTGATTCTGAATCCCTGTATTCAGAATTACCGGCATTGCTAATTAGCATTACTACAGCACACACCCTGTGTAACACGTCTTTGTTTAATTTGTTGTCACACCACATCTCTGTTTATACTACTTGTACACAGCAAGATCCGTCCCAGGTTGAAGCACTTGGGTGTGTTGGCACAACACTTTATCCACAACAGTCTGTTAACATGCTGAATCCAAACAGAGCCAGTCATCTGTCACCTCGGTGTCATGTGACTATTCATCGAACTCTTTCATGTTCTGATTTCCTCCCTGGTCGCATGTGGTTTAGATCTTGTGGTTTGAGGCCTAGACGCTGCATGTGCTTCATAGGACCAATTTACTTATATTAGTTTATAAATTATAGGTTACATATAAGTTTGTATTTCTTTGTGGTTTTATTTTAAACTTAAATTAAATAGGCATGTTTAAAAAAGCGTGGGAAGATAAAAACAAAACGGTACTGCAAGAGATAAACTTGTATTAGAAATTAAACTTAAATTTAGCTTAGCTTAACGTGCAGTGTCTTTAAACAAACACGGCAGCTTAAAAATTCATCTTGGAGGTGTAAATATTTGCCACTTTTGAATAAAGCCAAGTTCTTTTAAACAGGCTATTGTAACTTGAATTGCCTTATAATGCTGTGAAGAGTATTAGAGTCATAATGATGCTTCTCTCAGTTATCACAATCAACAGAAAATCTGGAGATTCAGACAAATAAACAATCAATAATGCTGCTCATTTCCGATACACGCAGTTCAAATTTGACTCGAGGCCTTGGTAACAGTCTGTTGCATTTAAACGCATCCCTGTCTTTCTGCACCAATCAGATCAGTGTAGTAATTATTGCAGGCAGCTGTGATGGTGTGAGGTAGAAGATATAGGCCAGTGCTCTGTACTGAGTAACAGAGAACATGTTGGCATGTTTGGTGACGCAAACTCTTGTCTCACTTAGATCTTCAGATCGTTCATTTATGTTTCCTTCTTGTGGTGAAACCCAGTTATATAGGTTCACCTCTTTTGTCTGTCATTGTCTGTCACCTTTCAGACTGACTTCATTGAAGTTTAGTCCTTTTCGATTTCTGGCCTGCTTATGTGATGAAGCACAGACTATAACATAATACAGTGGAGTAATACATCTAAATCTAATACGTGTAATCTTGCTAATCACAAGCTAAAGTGAAGAATGTGCTGGGCTTGTACTGGTCTACACGTGGCATGTGTGTACAGCATGTGTGGTACAAATGGTCACTCTGAATACTTTAAGTATTAATAAGTAGGAAGAAATGGAAAAAATGCAGCAAAACCAGAATTTTGGTTAGACCACAACATGGCTGCCTTCCTACAGTATATATAGATTTTCTGAAGCCCTTCATCTCAGAAAACACTAAATTGTAGGTTAGCCTTACAACTGCAGCAGCCAGCAAAGGCAGCCATTTTAGCCACGTCGTTTTGCTTGTTTAAAAAATGCAGGTTTAATGTGGATATCTGTTTAATTTAGATTTAATGTTTAATGTTGATATCTGCTTTGACTTCTACAGTAGGTTTCTATGTAACTCCTACAGTTTGGATTATTTACTTCGTGTTTAGCATATAAGGCTGTTTTTAATTCACAATTTATTTAACTGTACTGCAAAATATGAAAATAATAGTTGTGCTTGGCCTTTTGGATTTAGTCCCAGGCAATATCATGCAATTTATGTGCTAGTGTTTTAGCCAGAAGAATTAAATTTAGTATGTTTAGTATTTAGTAATTTAGAAAAATGTAGTATGATGGACAATGTTGTCCCAGCTAACCAAACAGATAATTATCGGCAGTGTATTACAGTCCAAAGTCCGAATTTTTTATTATAGATAATGATGACACAGGCTGTTTTTAATGCACAAATCACAGTGGAACGCCTTTAAAAAGACAGACCTACATTAAGGAACACGTTGGATTTGAAAAGATCATCCATTGCTTCCTAAACTATGTAGCCGTGTGTCATGTCTGGCTTTGGTGATCCGGGTCCTGTCCAGACTTGAGACATGGAGACAAAGCTTTGTGTACTGGAAAATTCTGAGTAGTATTCCATCCACGTTTTCTAACCCAAATGTTGAAGCACTAAACCTGATTTTTTTTTGAAGATGGTAAACTGTCTCTGAAAGCGGAAAAATAACTAATCCGATTTAGACCCATTAGTTACATCTGCCTGCTCTGTTGTACTGTGTCATTTACCAGCATGCCAAGTGACTTTATTTCCAAGTTTTATTTCATATATCCAATGTTCATAGATCCAGCTGAGAAAAAGCAAAACTATGAGCATCTTTATAAACATGAAAATCCAAAATGATTAGCGTTTGGATCAAAACAAAACATTAACAGAACATACGGACTAATAAAAAAAGACTATGTGAACAGATGACGTCTCATTTTGACCTTTGCTTATATAAAAAACCCACAATAATCATATGAAAATGTCATTTTATAAAACTTGTTATAAAAGAACAAATCCTTGCACAGCAATCGATTCTTGCCACTGGTGCCACAATGCAGATTCAGCATTTACAGTTTGAGGAAGAGCAACGTTTATCATCTTATTTTAATCCTCATATTAGACATTATACATTTACAAGGTTCATTTGCATTGTGGACTGACTGTTTCTGGGACAAAAGCAGAAACTTCAACAATACCACCAGCTTTGTCTTCTATACAAAATACAGTACTGCAGCTGTTCTTATTGGCCATGAGTTAAATCATACTTCTTTTTACACCTGCTTCAAGAGTAGAGTGCTATTATGAAGGGCCTTTAATACAAGCTCTCTTAGGATTCGATACGACGTCCCTTTGGCCATGAATGCGCATGATGAAACCAATGTCTTTCATGGTTTACGTTCAGTAAACGATGACATCACTGCATGATGACATCACTGCATGATGACATCAGGCTCAATGTTAAAGAGCAGGTCGTCGTTGCCGCGGCGCACCTCGAGCAGCAGTGTCGTGTCTTTGTTCAGCGCTTCCTTCAGGTCGCTGGTGCTCATCAGAGGCTCTCCGTTCAACTTAACGATGATGTCACCGTCTTTGATGCCCCCTCTGAAATTCAGTCAGAAAAAAATACAGAATCAGATGAATCCATAAGCTTAGTTAGATAACAGTGTTGCGTTTTGTCAGCGTCTGATATTTGAGTCATAAAGGTATCAGCATCATCAGCATAGATTATTTTTGGAGATATATATATATATATATATATATATATTAGCAGACTAAAAGTGTGCTTTATTATTATTTCTCCTTGATTTCAGCTGGACAGGCTGAACAGGACACAGACAGACATAAACTGCTGAGCATTCCAAAAGCGCGGCCACAATTTAAAGCCTGCAGAGCATCTTGGTTTGGTTGGTGCTTACTTCTGAGCAGGGGAATGAGGAACCACCTCATGAACATAGATCCCACTGCTGACATCAGGGAAATCTGGATTCTGCTGTCTCAGCTCTTCCACGAGGCTGGAGGAGACAGACATGGTCACATACATGCGCACACACAATGGCCTCACAGCACAGTCATGCTTGTTTGTGTATCAAAACACTCACGCTTCTGTGATGGTGAGCATCCGAATTCCAATGAATCGTTTCTTCACCGATCTTGCCTCTGAAACACGGGTTAACGCATTTAATCTCGCAGGAATGACGCGTGACAACAAGCCCGTATGTTTAGTATCAGTGAGTTCATACCGCACCTTTGATTTGCTTTCCCAGAGAGTCGTTTAAAAAGCGAGTGATTCTGTCTGAAGGAATGGCGAAGGAGATTCCCGCAGCCACCTTCAGAGTGTTGATACCGATCACCTCCCCATCCTTGCAGGAGATTATTTCAAAAGAAATTAATCCATTGATTCATTAGTTAATTTAAATCAAATACAAAGGTAATCAGGTAAAATAGTTACCAAATTAACGAGTGGTCCACCTGAGTTCCCGTACTGAGAAAAGAAACAAAACGAATCAATGTTAATAACTAGTGCCCAAACACATATATTATATACATGGATTTAGATTTGTGCCAAATGATATTTAAAGCTGCAATCTGTAATTTCTGCCTCTCTATCGCCATCTCTGCTCAAAAATACCATTGCAGGTTACTTTACATACTTTTCATTATGTATGTTGGTCAACTAAAGCCTAACTGACATTTATCGGAAAATCAGACCTGATAGCTTAAAGTATAAATCATTAATTTACCGTTGTGAATTGGGGTAAGAGGATCATTCTAAACACTGATCTGTCATCTCAATAACTGATTTTTTCTGTTTTAAAGTGCTTTCATTTTTTCAGTGTATATTTCTGATTGTGTAAAAAACCACATTCGTATGTGAATGTGACACCACTGTACCATATATATACCAAATATATGGTATATATAATATAATATATTCACAATATGGACAAATGAGCAAAAAGAACAACTTTATCTATGCAGTATGACATTTGAAATACTTTTCAGATGTTCTCTTGAAGTCCAGCTGAGAACCAGTGAGATTCAGAACATCTGCTGTTGTGGTGTTCTGTGGCTTACGTTGATGATGGCGTCAGTCTGGATGTAGTCCATGTCTGAGTCACGGAGACCCAGTTCCTTCCCGTCTCTCTGTGCCGTGCTGACGATTCCTGTCGTTACTGTGTTCTGCAGCGCAAACGGGCTGCCGATGGCCACCACGAACTCACCCGGCCTCAGGTCTGCAGAGTGACCCAGTAATAAAACAGGCAACTTTTTCTGCAGAGATGAGAGGAGGCAGTCATAAGAGTTCATTATGTTTGGTTAGATCGTTGTATTATAAAGACTTGTATAAGGGCTGTTCTGTCTTACCTGTGTGTTGATTTTGATAGTGGCGATGTCAGACTTCTTGTCGATGTCTTTGATGGTGGCCTCGTGCACATCTCCATCGCGCATCTGTACTTTGAGTCGCTGGTGACCCGAAACGGGCGTGGTGCTGGATACCACGTGGGCGTTGGTCACAATCAGCCCGGTCTCTGACATCACAAAGCCTGATCCACTTGATAATGGAACTGTCCGGCCAAAGAGAGGATGGCTGAGGGGCAACCGTCACAAAACAAAAACATCTAGTGCAAAGTTTACATTATAGAGCTTTTGTACAGGTTATATAGGTCACTTTAATAAATTATCTAAAACTTAATCTAAAATCTTAGATTAAGATTTTAATCTTAGTCTTAGTCTTAATCTAAAAGAGAAGCTATTTGTTAAGATATAATGACGATTCTATGTGATGCAAAGTTGTTTACAGTGAATACCAGATGTTATATACTGTACCAAGATGTGATTGGCTGTTTGCACATTGTTATGTCAAGTTCCACCAATGAACAGTCTGCACAAAATCTGTGCCTTTGTTCACTTTAAGTACAGGCAGCAGTGGCTGTCACGCAGCTGTGTTTACAAAGCACCTTCCTCGTTTTCTCCTCACACTTTTTATAAACACCGTACGGAAGGCTGCATCACCATGAGAGTGTTTGCATATCTGCTGTTGGACTTACTTGAGGAACAGCTCAATGTGTACCACAGCAGGGGCGATCTTCTCCACCACGTCAGCAATGAAGTTGAATTTGTACCGTGGGCTGCTGGGATGTGTGGGACCTATACTAGCAGAAAGAATACTCATATTAAAAATCATCTGCTTTAATACTGTAGAGAGTCACATCATTCGAGGCCATACCTGCAACACCGGGCGGATATATTTGAGTCATACAAAACAATGTCCTATTTACTTGAATGGGGGATAGTCCTAAAATCGTTAACTAAGATCATAATTAAACATCATTTCTGACTAACAATTACACTTGACATCAACTGTACCGTTAATGTTGCTTCTTAAGCTTTAACTGCACTGAAAAACACTGTTTAACTTAATGGTACTGTGCATATGTAAAAGTTGGCAAGTATTTTACTCCATACTCTATAAAGAGGTCTTCCTCTCATTTGTAATGACTGATGATTGGCTATTTTACTAAAGGGTGGGGCTTCCTTTGCTAGATCGGCCATTAGCGTTGCACATTTTTCCCCCAGTTGCAATTTTAGGTTGCAAGAGAACATTTCAATAATAGAACATTGCAATAGGAACATTTCCTCAACATTTCCATTAGGTGGCAAAAATGTTAAAAATGTTTTTTGAATGTTCTAAGAATGTTCAAAATGCTTTTTAGACATTTTATTAACATTATTGCTTGATTATAAAAACGCTATTCAAACATTTGTAATTCTGTAACATTTCACTAACATCTTAAGAATAACTATTGCTATATATGATATATAGCATTAATAAAGTTCTACTAACGTTACTGCAAGAACATGTTTTAATAACTTTGAGATAACTTTTAGAGAATGTTAGTCAATGTTCTGAGAATGTTCCCTTTCAGCTGGAATACCACTGCCATGTCTTGTTAATGTCTGTAATGTTTGCCATAATCTAATCCAAACCAGCATACTGTAACTGATAGCTACTGTTTTGCTACCATACTGTTTTACACAGCATTTGTACTGCCTGTTTTAACAGCATGTGTGCTGCCTCTAAATCAAACCCGTGACCTTGGCGTTGCAAGCGCTATGCTCTACCAGTTGCTGACAGGAACACATCATTAGATGTGTAGATCCAGATGGCATGGCATGACGACAGCTGTAGAAAGGTCTTTTCAAACACAGGAAATCTTGCTCTGTAATTGGGTCTAAAATCGGTAGGTGGTTTTAATGCTTGTGTAAGTTTGTGTAGAGTATAAAGTCTGTGTGTGTGTGTGTGTGTGTGTTTGTGTGTGTGGCATGTGCTTGAAAGACTTTGGAGGGAGAAATGTGCTGTGTTCAGTAGGTGAAGTTGTAGTAATTAGGGCATGTTATTTTCTGCAAATATCTGGGTGGTTTTTTCCCTTTAGCTAGACTGCTGTTTCCTGTGAGCGCATTGGTACACACACACACACCCTCATAGAAGTCATTCCTCCGCGTGCACACCCTAATTGTCCTACTAACCTAAAATGCCTCTAGGACCTTTTGTTCATTCATATCTAGTAAACTCTTTCTCTGGATGGTTCTCTGTCTCTGTTATTATAGATCATTTAGCAAATCTTGAATTCCTAATAATATATGTAATGTCATTAGCCCTGGCAACGGACAAATTACATTTCTGGTACAGCGCAAAGTATTACCAAACTGACATGCATTAGCTTGCCTTACTGGCATGTAGGTGCAAACGAGAAAGCCATTATCCAAACAATAACTACAAACTATCACGGCATTCCAAAGCACCCACTGCAGCTCCGGCATGGATGACAGGATTAAAAACAGGCACAAAATATTCATCGGAATATTGTAGCTTGTCATTTTAAACCCGTGAGGGATCATAGGAAGCATGTGATAAATCACACGCCACTGTTGATCATTAATCAAATGAAACAGCCCATATAACAAACAGCACATTCCGACTCGGCTGCATCACGGAGCCGCGATCAGATTTCATAAAGTCTGATTCCATTCGGAATATGTGCAGATTCATCCTGACAATTACAGTGATTAGGCTGAAATATGCCACCAAAACCTTCAAGTCAGGCATAAACCAGAGCTGAATGTCTAAACATGCTTTCAATAGTTTCCTGGTTCATATTTTCCAGCCGGGAGTGATGAACAGACCAGACACCAGAAGAGCAGCTGATCTCACAATCTGGAGGAAAGCTGCTGGGCATTTTTCTAATACTGGCTTACTTAATACAAGGATCACAATGGAAACCAATGATGTGTTTTCCTCTAGGTTTTTAGACTTAGCATAATAATACAGAATGAAAGGCCATATATAAACTATAATGCTATAATGACTTGTTGCTCTCCAAACAGGCATTGGCTTACCTTAGAGTTTCTTATGTTTATAGTTTTGGGGTCTGGCTTTCCACCTGGTAATTCACTGGATATACTGTATACACCAGTGTGGGCAGTGGAATTGTAGGCCAATGGTAACCTATGGTTTTGGGATTGTAGCCAGCTTGGCCTATTTAAACCCATTTTTGTTATTTTTGTGTGTGGAGACATTATTAAGCACAGACAACCGGAAAAGTCCTTGCCCACTACTGTACAGGCCACTGCTCTTGTTACACATCATTTCTCTTCATCAGAAGTCAGTTCTTGGTGACCTCTTACAGATAACAGATCTCCAGAGAGATGGTACTATTTCCAACTGGTGTCTCCTCCCACTTTCTCAGAAATAACATTGTACTGCTGATCTGGAGCCAGTTTTTTTAATGATTAAGGATAGGGTGTTGGTAATGTGGACTTGTCCGAGATCAGAGCAAAAGGGTAACCTCCAGTGAGAACACAACAGGAAATCATGGCTGGTCTGGAAAGCACAAAGCAACTCTGTTCCCTGACCTACATCTCTGTGGATGAGAACTCTGCAGATGCCATTTGCATGTCAAGATGAAGGTCAGAGGTCCACTGATCAAAATGGTGGGTCATCTGATTATCACTGAAGTTACGTGATGGGTCACTTCTACATTCAGAATGTAGAAATGATGAGACATATAACACAGTGGATTCATTCATGTGCGGTTGCCATTGGTGTGTGTGTGT
>JAZGTJ010009786.1:0-11572 GCA_036877575.1 Botia almorhae
TAGTTTTGGTTGGCTCACTCAAAAACACACATACACATGTACAGTTGTCAATTGGTCTAAGAGTGTGTTTAAACCCCAATTTTACAGAGGATTAAAACTGGTGAGTGGGATTATTTGTTTGTGTCTGTGTTGATGGTAGGGGTCTAAATATATTAAGTAATCCAGGCTGGGGTAAGTAGAGAGCAGACATGTTTTTTAGACATGCTTGAAGACATAACTCAAAATATATTAGATAGTAGTCAGGAATTTTAAAAGGCTTTTTTAACTGTTAATATTACTAATTCCTAATACCTATGATAAATAAAACTCATGATACTCGATGAGGTCTTCTATTACTTTTCTAAACAATTACACAATTTTAAGATGACAGAAAATAAAATGAATGAAATAATACCTCAGATCTACATTAAAGAATGACCTGAGGCAAACAGAGACTTGGGTGGGAATCTTTTGTCCTTGGACAGAAAGCAACTGTATAACAGTTGCTCTACCAACCACCCAGACACCATAGCAACTGTATAACAAAGCTCTGGCAACCAGCCATGATAGCCTTGCACTGCCAAGGCCCACTTACGTTTTTCTACAAAAACATGGTTTTAAACATGTTAATTTAATATAGGCCTAACTGTTGATGAGGTCATGCACTAAAAGCAGCTAAATGTAACAAACTTCTTTGTTTGCCCTTCATGACGGGCTTTTAGTGAAAGCTGATTTTCAATTTAAACATTATTTTTTGATCTTCGCTATGATGTGGTCACAATTTGATAGAGCCAATGACCTGCATCAGTACACAGGCAGGCATTAGTATTCTAGATTAAATATAGATACAACACACTGAGTATGACATCTGATCTCCAATCAGAGCGTTACGCCCCACCCTGCAAGGTTAAGCCCCTCATTCCTCATGGTACAAACATATAAAGCTCCATTGGGTTAACACAGTTTGTTTGAAGACTAAATCTGCTCACAGCTTCTGATATATATCAGACTGGCTTATGTCAATCTTCTGCAAAAAAGTTTTTTCCAACATGTTTAACACTTAAATTACTTTGCTGTGTAAACAGAGAACAAGTCGCAACTTGGACTGAATACTTGATGATCCAGTTTTTGAATTAACTAATTTACATTTATGCATTTGACAGACACTTTTATTCAGAGTGACTGCAGTGCACTAAAGGTATTCATTTAATGAGTTTCCATTTCCCTGGAAATTAAAACCACAACCTTTGTGCAGCTAACGCAATGCTTTACCACTGTATTGTTGTAATTAATGTTGCATTTCATAATGCTAATAAGAACGTTCTTTGTTACACTAGTTAATAAGCATGTGTGGCAAATGTGCCAAGAATTTGGCTTTAACCTCTGACAGCGATGTTATCAGAATGCAAGTTCATTAGCGATTATTAAAAGTCATAAAAAGGGCATCTTCAGAAACTACATTGTGCATGTGTGTGTGCTTTCTCTTTTGAATTAGCCAGATTTTTTGTTTGTTTCAGAGAGTCAAAAAAAATATGAAGAAATAAAACAACATATATTACATATAAAAACTAAATAAACAAATAACATACTCATTATGTTTTAAACTATCAGGATGTGCATGCTTCCATACTTCGGGGATAGGTCGATCCCTGATTACGATTCCTATGAATTCTGCATTGAGTGTTTTGAGGGAATACCATTCGTCTGGCAAGTGCGAGCACTGTGAGTGGTTCCCAATTAAGGTGCTCTGTGCTCATCTTGCTTTCTTTCAAGGGCAAGACCCCACATTAAGATTGTGGGGCTTGCAAGCTACTCTGAGAAGTCGTTGCACCTGCTTCCAAAGCACACCCTTACACTTATTAGGATCAAGCAGAGGACACTGCATCTCTTGCTTTTGGAGAAATGCACAGACTTTATTATTCTCCTGCGATCATATGAGGATATTAGATGAGCATTTGAGGAGTTACTTGGGGTGGTGACTGATGGAGTGGCACGATTACAGCCAGACTGGCCACTGGAACAACAGACTCCCAAGTGCTTGAAGCTGTGGGACAGATTCTTGTCTGATGGCCAAGGGGAGGGCCTCAGTGACAGCCTGTTTTCAAGGACCTCCATGATGAGTTATCCCCTTCATGAGGGAAACCAGAGCAGGTACACTTGTTTTTACAAGATCTACAAACTCTACTGGTGAAAGGGATGACAGAACAAATTTCCCTTCCAAAATGGATGTCTATTACAGTCTGTACTTCTTGGTTCCAAAAAAATATAGGGGGTTGTGTCAGAAATCTTAAATTAAATTGACAACATTTTAGATTCCAATTTACACTCAATGGGCTTAACACTCAACACCACAAAAAGCATTCGCTCTCCTTCCCAGAAGACAACGCATTTAGCGGTCATATAGGATTTATATGGGATGTATTTAGAGGACGTATGGGTGCATCTGTAAATTGTGCCTGAACAGACCAGTGAAGCAGGTTCTGATTTTGGCTCAGGACAAGTTTCTTTCTCTCAGAGCTAATTCCAAGGCACATAAATGTTGTAGCAGTCTCACTGTCCCAACAGGCTGTGACACACAGGGAATGAAAACTCCAGAAGTAGTCAAACAGATTTGGGAAAGATTTTACGAAACAGAGGTGGACCTCTTCGCTTCTCAAGAGACAACACGGTGTCCCCTCTGCTTCTCTTCTAATCCTCCAGCTCCCCATGATCTGGACATCTACCCCAGGGCAAGAAAGGCTCTACTTACTGTGTCTAGTCCATGCCGTTTAGACATATATCTACTACATTGACACAAGTGACACAAGTCAGAGCAGCTTTTCATTTGCTATGGTAACTGCAATCATAAGGCGACTGCTACTAAGAAAACAATATTCCATCGGTTAAGGAATGCTACTGACGAAGCCTATAGGGCATAGGGTCAAGCTTTATGACATCCCAAGGTCATGGCAGAGTCCACTCTATGTTTGTGCACACACACCCCACAACCTTGAGGGGTCCAGACACCTCCAGCGTGGCAGCATTGATATTCTCGTTGCCATTAGCAATATGAATGCAGCATCGAGGGTACCTTTTGAAAGGTTTTCAGTTATTTGACTGTAACCCTGTTCCCAGAAAAAGTGAGAGTGAGATGCTGCACCTCATTGCCATACTGTGGGCTTATCCACATGTGTGGGTTTGCCACACATGCTTTACAACCGGTTTAACAAAGAATGTTCCCAGCGTTATGAAACACAGCATCTCCTTTACATTTCTCGGGGAACAGGTTTACAGTCAAGTTCCCGAGATGTTCATGTTCATAGGTTAGGCAAGTATGTAAGTTAAGAACTATACCAGAATTCACAAAGCCCTGTTTTTTAAGCACAAGCGTACTCGGAGGACAAACAGACTCCGATCCGTTCTTAAAAACTCATGTGTGAAAGCATTTTTAAAGCACCATCTGCAGCGGCTCATGCATTCTGAACTGAATCTGAGTCTGCTTGAACAGAATATGATGCATAAAGCATGTTACCCAGTCCATAAGGTGGATTAATCTGTAAAAATAGACATAAATAGCATCTGGATAGTCCTGTGGGGATCAGCTTTTAGAAAACGTCTTAGCCCCATCTCTCACATTCACACACATACACTCATTCAGAATTAATGCTTCAAGTCTTTTTGAAAGGTTTACATCAGTGGCAAGGCTGGAAGCCTCAGATGCCCCTCCACCCACAACATAAGCAAAACCGTACAGCCGCGACAGAAAAAGTTTGTGAAAAAAAGTTTGTGCCTTTATACTACTGTGTCATGACTTATAACCGTCTGTTCTTTTAACTTGACCATAAAAACAAAATATATTTTGAATAACATTCTAGGAAACTGTCCTCCAAAGTATTATTCCACCAATACAGGTTAACAATTTTTTGATGATATTTATCTGCACTTCAGCTCATTAATTATTTTTGTCCAATCAAATGCTCTCTAGAATCTGAAGAGACCCACATCTAACGTTATAAATATCACCCCAATATATTAGAAGTATGTCTATCCTCTCCGCTACCATTGAGGGATAGGATAGAAATATGCAACTATGGGTCATAAATGTCTTCGATGCATAACACTCACATTTTATTCTGGTTCCCAAATGTAAGCTGTTTAAGAATAAAATAAAGAATATTTAGAAGAAAGAATATTTATGCTAATGTAACTGGTCTTACTTACCCACTCCAAACAGGGCTCAAACCAGCGTTTGGTCTGGAATGGAAGTCAGGTGTTCTAACAAGGAGGCTAAAGGCCACAGCCCCTAGTGTCTGTTTTTACCCAGGTTTATACACTGCTCAGCTTTCACACACTAGCTGGCCTGCAACCACACTGACACCAACCACCAACCATTGGCACACATAAAATTATGATGTTACAACTGGATACATGGGTGCCCTATTGATGATGCTGATTCACCCTTCTGTCAAGCATGTGGGAAGCACACAGCTCATTTAATTTGTGTTTTGCCTGTTTTTTTCTCAGCCACCAGCAGTAAGGTTGCAGAATTTTGGGTGATTATAAACATTCAACCTTTCTGTAACAACATGTAGCTGTCAGGTGGGAGAAGTTGTACAAGAGAACAAAGATGATAAAATTAAACAAACCTAATGTTAACAGAAAGGACAGTGAATAAACATAACAGTGCTGTTATTGAATTACAATAACAGTGAGAACTAAAATAGAAGGTTGAAATTGGCATGACTTAATTTTCTTGGATTGCCCGCAGGGTACTACTAAAATTTTACTGACAATATTATATTTGTGGTTTTACAGCAAGGGCATGTCCAGACGTGCACCATTGTCTAAGTCCTGATTCATCACCACACTGATGATGTAACAAGGTGTTTTGCGAGGTCATTGCTGAAGGCGATAAGCACTGCGCAACTGCACTGCACCATGTTCATCCAATCCTGCTGCAGCTGCTCTCAGAAATCAACTGAGACGTTCTGGCTGTCATGAAGAGTTTTTCTGCAATCTCAATTTCTCTCCAAAAGGTTAAATCTCACAGAATCTTTCAAGATTGTGTCCTGTTCAAATTTTACCCCATAAACAACAGAAAAAATTATGAAACTACATTTTGCTCATTTTTAGTACGATTATTATTCAGTACATTGTGCCAACACTTTTATGTTCAGTCTCTCCACTGTTAAACAACTGTTTCTTGTTTTGTTGTTTTTATATGTAATTGTCATTGTGACAAAAAAAGATCAATAATAAGAATCAAATAAAACACATTGTGAATTTAACAAAACAAGAGCGGTAAAATGCCTTTATGGGCTGATAGAAATGTTGTTCCAGGACCAACAATGACATTGAACCAGAAACCCTAGTCAGATAACTGGAATCCTAGTTAGTGAAATCACATTCATTGTTTATTTAAATGGAAAGGACACGACACATGCATCTGAAACATGCTAAAAGCTGCATTATGAGTAAACAGCACCACATCACCTTCTGCAAATACATGAAGAGCTTGTGAAAACGACTGAGATTACTGAACATATTTCATAAGACTGCTGGATGATTTGTAGGAGCACAGTAGTTGTACGGTAGTTGTGTGTACATGAAAAATACAATGAGACAAAATGTTCTAGAAGTACCCAGATAATGTACTGGAAAATTGGAATTGGAACACTAGTTTTCTTATTGATGTATTAATATCTTTGGGTCTGTGTACTAGATGGAACTACAAGCTCTGTCACGGCAGTTATTAAAACACTCCAAAATCAAAATAATCCTGATAGCACGTGCAAGTAAACATCAACGGCCACAGCTATTCTTGGTAAAGTCCTCCCTGCCGGTTAATCTTCTGTATTTGTACGTGTGTGTGTTTGCTATGGACAAGCGATTGTGTGGTCGAACTGCCTTTTATATTTCAGCCACTGTGCGACCTTTTCCCAATCGCCATCTCTGTCTAACTCTCTGTCCATTCGGTGCAATGAGGGAGGCACAAATGTTTGAAAGTCACCTTTGCATAGTCACCTTTTCACACCCTTCCCCCCACATCCCAGTCTCTGAGAACGTACAGGCCTGACTAATGATGTTGAAGATTCAGATGTCGCTTGTGCAGTCTGCACAGACGTGGAAAAGGGGGAAAAGAAAAATGAAGCAATTTAAAAGCACTCAATAGAAAATGTGATATTCATGATTTGGGTTTCTGCCACGCAAAAAGGCAGAGCCCGTCACCCTGTCATAACCAGACTGACGTGCCTGGCATCCACACTGAGAAAAACCTTAGTGAGACAGCATGTAACCACCAGAACTCTCACAGTTTAAAGTAATAAGACATGGGAGCCTGTGCATTACATTGTACTCACAGTAATTGTAGCATAGGTAACATCATAATCTTTGTAAAATGAATTATTTTATAAAACAGCAACAACAACAACAGTGAATGAAGGACAACGATTCAATAAAGGCTGTCAAATGATTAAAGATTTACGCAAAAATAATCCAGACTTTTCTTACAGTGTCAAGTCTGGTATTCACTTTCATTTTTAATTGACTTAAAGGTCTGTAATTATTAGGTTTGGCAATTTGTGTGGATGACTCTGAGCACAACTTTATATAGAAGTGTTCTTTAAAAAACAACCGATTGTTTCTTAAACTGCATCAAATTGCACAAGAAATACAAACACAGAAATGCAAACTTGTCTAAAAAATTAATTAATGTAAAAATATTTTCCTACACTTTTTTAGACATCATCTTGTCAAGTGTAAAGATGCAGTCCTCCCGGATGTTTACATTAACTGTCAGGAATAAGCGGGAAAGAACCCAATCGCAGACAGCAATTAACACAAAAAACTTTTATTTAAATAAACGAACTCAAGACATCCACCAGGGGCAAAAGGGAACAAAAGCAAACAGAAAATCAAATCGTAATATAAATGATAATAAATACGATAATAAATTAAATACCAATTAAACTTAAACAAGAAAACTACAATTCAAATAAAAGACAGATTAAACTTTTAAATATACAATAAACGGAGACAAAACACAAACAATAACAGACCTGATGCAGAACATGGACCAGACACAAAAACACGTTCAAAACAACAAAGAACGAGATTACAGAAAAAGGCGGGGCAATGACGCAAGACCGGAGAGCGCATGGCAGATGTAAATAACAGAGCCATGTGCTTCCACACAGAACGCACACTCAGAGCGCGATTTTCGACTCCGACTCTAAACGGAACCAAACTGCAACAAGACGAGACGGAATCTAAACCTCGCGCTCTGACATATAATACTGACTGTGTCAGGATCCTGGCAAAACACGATCTCCAGACTTGACAAGAAGCCAGGACCCTGACACAGCCCCCCCCCTTAAGGGACGCACACCTGGCGTTCCCTAGTCAGACCAAAAGTACAGAACAGGACAGGCAGTCAGCACGGGACAGGCAAACTTAAAACCGCTAGGGCGTGCGGACAACAGGACAAGACTAGACAGGAACAAAACATGGGACAAGACAGGCAGAATATTTAACAAGACAGGCATAACATGACACAGAACAGGTATTACGGACAGCAGGACAGGCAATAACACAGGCAATATAACAGACAGGCAAAAACTGGACTACAAGGCAATGGTAAATCAGTCCGGGCAGAAGGGGATAAGGGAGGACTGGGAGTCCAGGTAGGCGTGGTTGGACACAACCTAGGCCGACCACCAGGAGAAACACCGGATGCAGGATGTGGACGCCATGGCTTCCCAGCTGGAGATGGGGTTGAAGGAGTTCACTGCCTCCGGAGCCGAAGCGGAAGACGCCGCCACCTGCGCAGACTCTGAGACAGACTGGATAGACACAGGAACAGACACACAAAACACTGGAGTGGCGGGTAGCACCACTGCCGGAGCTACCGCTGAAACCTGACAAGGGAGGAAGAGACGCCTCTCCGACCTTGCCCCCCTCCAGGAGGATCGCTGACATGTGATGCCAGACCCGACGGACCGTTTGAGCACACGACAAGCTCCGCCCCAGCTCCCATCGATTCCCTCAAGACCTCGACAGAGACAGATAAGAACCCAATTTTAGCAACCCCCCAAGCACAAACCCTCTTGCCCAGGACTGCGGCGGACCTCTGGGAGACAGGTGGAGAACCCCTAGGGGAATCCTCTAACCACAGCTGCCGGTGAAGGGTCTCTATCTCCCAGAATGGCATCCGCACCAACCACTCCCTCTCTGGAAAGGGAGGAAGGTGGTTAAGGCCCGCCAGAAAATAGCTGTTGAGCAGGGTTACAGAAAAAACGTGGAAGGAACTCTGGACAACTAAGCACAGATAACACACAGGAAAACGAGCAAGGATGGATAAAACAGACCAGCACAGGACATTAACATTTGACATTAACATTTCTGTGAATAACGTTTTATATGTGAAAAACACTTTCCTTGTCAAAATGTATTAAAACTTACATTTCACTCTTTGGTACAAATAATTTTAATTAATTCAGTCCTATGTGGGTATAAACAAATCCAGAATTGACTAATAAACGGGTGCGCAACTAGGGAGTAAATTGAATTTAGGTCAAATTAAATTAAGGCTAAGAGGATTTTAAAAAATGTACTTTGGTAATGCATATGTTTAACTGTTTATTAAGTGTTCCTATAGCTCAGACCCATTGACCGGGAGTGTATTTGGGGTCAGGTCTGCAATGCGTATTCGTCTAAGCGATTTGTCCAACGACTGCGTGTAGCAGATGTGTAAGGACTCTATCCTATACTTCCTCACTCCTCCAAAGCAAATCAGTTACCGAAGGGAGGTTTGTGGGTTCGCCAGACCAAGCGAACAGAGAGGGTTGAAATCTAAGGAAACATTTAAAGGGGGTTAGGCTGGTTAAGGGTTTTAGTAGAGAGTTTTGTGCATACTCGGCCCACATTAGAAACCTGCTCCATTCGGTTTGGTGCTCTTGGCAGTAAGACCTAAGGAAACGAGTGACTTATTGGTTTAATCGTTCTGTTTGACCGTTTGACTGGGGATGTTAACCGGAGGTGAGGCTAATGTTAACCCCTAAACTCTAGAGGTAAATTGAGGTCCTCTGTCCGAGACAATGTACTCAGGTAAACCATAAAATCTAAAAACGTTATTGCATAGCAATTCAGCATTGAAGCTTAGCATGGTGGACCATGATATTAGGACAATATAGCGCCCATTACTGTGTTTTTTACCAGTAATATTATACACAAGTAATATTAAAAAAAAATTATATTTTGCCGCCTTATACTGTGCTGGAATGACCTGTCTATAGCATTTATTCATTGTTGCTCTTATAGTTGTTGAAATTACTTTCTTGTCCTTATTTGTAAGTCGCTTTGGATAAAAGCGTTAGCTAAATGTAAATGTAAATGAGAAGATATAACCTCAAATAAAATGCCTGTAAAAGTTAGCAAATCCCAGAAATCTTTGTAGTTCTTTAACAGTTCTAGGACGTGGCCATTTGGCTGACTGACTCAACTTTGTGTTCGTTCATGGCTACACCCTCCCTACTAATAATGTAACCTAGAAATTATGTGCTAGTGCGATGAAATTCACATTTCTTCTGCTTTACATATAATTAAACCTAAGAAGGCGTTTTAAGACAGATCTGGCATGACTAGATACTCATAGTGGCCTGATGTGGTTGAGAATGCTGTTTTCCATTCGTCTCTCTCTTTTATCCTCACTAAATTCTAGGCACTGCGTAGATCTAATTTTGTATATATTTTGGCTTGACTGAGCTGTTCTAAGGCAGCGGGGACTAAAGGTAAAGGATATCAAAATTGACTGTTATCTCATTCAGGGCTCGATAATCAATACATGGTCTTAAGCCCCCATTCTTCTTCTTAACAAAGAAAAACCCTGCTGAGGCTAGAAAGTTGAATGGATGTATAAATCCCTTTTCTAATTCTTCCTTAATATACGTTTTCATGGCCTCAGATTTGGGTTGTAATAGTGGAAAGATGCGACCCTTAGGGGGTTCTGCACCAGCTATAAGCTCTATGGCACAATCAACTGAACGATGTGGAGGCATGCGAGAAGATTTTTCTTACTGAAGACCTCTGAGAGGTCTCTGTACTCTACTGGAAGAAGTTCACAAGTAGTGGAAGATTTTACTTCAGGTTTGGGGAATTTAGAGGAGTGACGGACCTTTTGGTGACACTGGTTAAAGCAGCAGGGACCCCATTGTTGTAGTTCTCCCTCTCTCCAGGAAATGGTGGGCTCATGTTGTTTCAACCATGGTAGACCTAGCATGATAGCATGATTAGGTGAGAGGATGACATAGAACTAAAAAACCTCAGAGTAAAGAATTCCAACATGTAGTTTGATGTTCTCAGTTCGTTGGATTTTTCCATTCACTCCTAGAGGTCGTCAATCTAGTGCTTCCACTAACAAAGAACAATCAGAAAAAGACAAGGGAATTCTATTTTTCTGAGCAAATTGTTGTAACATGAAGTTACTGGCTGCACCAGAATCAATTAGAGCCTTAGTCGAAATAATCTGATCTGCTATAGTCAGTTTAACAGGTAATGAAATGCTTGAGGTTGCTTCCTTAGAAATGATTGTAGCACTCACTGTTGGGGGCTTGAGTTAGGACAAATAGAGCATGTAGCCTGGGCTACCACAATACAAGCACAAACGGTTCTGGATACGACGAGTTCGTTCCTCCTGGGTGAGATGAGTATACCCCAACTGCATGGGTTCTGCCTGTGATGTGCCCCCTTGAAATTGTATTGTGCTGACTCTTCCTGCCCTTGTCTCTACAGGCGCGTTCTGAAGGGAGTTCAGGGTTGAGGCCTCTACGGAAGAGCAGTTTCAGGATGTCCTCGACCCAATTAGTCTGGGCAGCTAGAGTATGAAAAGCTAGTGCATATTCTGATGCACATTGTTTTCCCTGTGTGAAGATTAACAACTGTTCTCTGGGGCTGATACCACCTGTTGAATGTTCAAATACAAATAGCGTTGAAGGAAGATGTCGAAGGTAGAGAAAACTGAGCCATCCAACCTCCAAACCACTGTTGCCCAGTCTAGTGCTTTCCCAGTGAGAAGAGAACAAACGAATGCAATCCTACTAGCATCAGTGAAATAGAGAGTGGGTTGTTGGTTCACAAACAATGACCATTGGAGCAAAAAACACTTTGTGGGTGTGCCATCAAACTGTTCAGGGAAAGCGAGTCTAGGGCTTACTGGAGCTGTTGATCTGGGTGGTGGGGTGAACGGCGGTATAGGAGCGATTGAGGTTGGATCTTGTGATGTAAGTCGAATTCCCTGCATGGCTTTGACCAGCTCCTCTGTGAGTGTGGTGAGTCGGTTTAGTTGGTGTTGATGTAATTTAAATGTATGTTTATTAAAGCATATGATTTGACATACAATTCACTTGTACATTCTAAAAGCTTTTTTTACCAAGTCAAAAATAAAATAACAAAGACAATAAGAACAATAAAAAATAAAATAAAAACAATTAAAAAAAAATAATAAAAATAAAAAATATAAAAATAAAAACACTACTATCCGTACCCTCTTCCACCCGACTAACCCCTCCCCATTTATCTCCACCCTTCCCCGTAGAGACCCTCACTCAAAAACCATTAC
>JAZGTJ010009787.1:0-13596 GCA_036877575.1 Botia almorhae
CCATTATCCACTGATAGATCTCGCTCAGAGTGAGCATTTTGCTCGGCGCCTGTTGGATAGCCATCGTAATGAGGGAGATATAAGAATAGGGCGGCTTGGCGTGGGGGTAACTTCTCCTGAAGGTCTTGTTTTCTCTGGCCCTGTTGAGGTTCGGCTGCGCGTACGTCATGGAGCTCATGGTGGGACTCATGTTGGCATAAGGGTTCAGCGCGTTCATGGAGCTGTGCTGAGCCGTCATGGCGTTCAGACTGGACGGACTGAGAGCGGTGCCCATGGTCGACACCCCGCCGCCCATCCCGTTCATGGCACCGGTGGCACCCGGGGGCATCCCCGCCATAGCGCCCGGGCTCAGGCCGGCTCCGAGCGCAGGGTTCGCGTAAGACATGTTGAAAGAACTGGACGTCATATTTCCACTGCTCGACATGCCCATATAACCGTTCATATTATTCATGGAGCTCAGCCCGGCGTTCATACTGCCGTTCGTCATGGGAGAATAGACCTGAAAGAGGAAATAAATCACACCGTTTATTATTGTATTCATGCGAAACCCCCTTTCCATTTTCTTCGATTACGCACAGTCATGAAAAATATGTTTTTAGTAGACACAAATTTTACAAGATATTTGCCTGTGACATTTCTTCACTTTAACGATCATTTGTTTATCCACAGAAGATTTACCAGCTTGACAAAGCAAACGTTTTGCATAACACCATAAAATATAATGTATTTTTGATACAATCTGAGTAATAATCCGGAGCGATATTTTGCAACACAGTTATTTCTATTACATCAAACTGATCGATTGCGCAGGTCACAATTTTATAAAATAAGTATTTTAAGTTCGACTGTGAAAGCAATTTAATTTTATTAGATTTAAGTGCATGTCATCTGAATGGATCACAGAAATATGTTATTCAAATACGCGTAATACGCACATAAACAACAGTAAACGAAATAAAATAATCTTGATACAACAGCTAATCGTTTAAATGATTAAAACCACACAAATCAAATAAAACTGAATTTGTTCAACTTTTCAAATATTAAACAAAATTGATCCACTTCCAGCGGGTTCGCTGCTGCCACCATGTGATCAATTATCAAATATTTTCTAAGCTTCTGACAGCAGAAAAGTTCAGTGTGTCTTAATAAAACATTCTCCCTTCTCACACGGTAAGCGGTGTGACTCGCTTACGTGCATGCGTTATGAATCTGTTTTCACTCGTAAAGTTTGTGAATCTCTCAACAGCTCGGACTGGCATTCATCAAACGCTCGCGGTTCTCGTGTTCTCTCACCTCTTGTGCGTCATTGTAGTAGCTGCTCCAGTCTGGAGTTTCGTGTCCTTCCATTTTCACTGCGCCCAACATACTGAAACCCGCAGCTCGTCCACGTGCAGCTCGAGCTCCCTGCGTGTGTGTGCGCGTGGAGAGTGCGCGCGGTCACTGACGGGATGGTGCGCTCCGCTCTGAGTGAAGTGAGGAAACGCAGGACCTGCACGGAGATCTTCCCCCGTCTGTTACGTAGCACACGGTACAGCCCACATTTCTCTCTCTACTTCCAGGAACACCTCTTACTCCGCTGTTTTTAAATGGGGGGGCATTTATTCTGCACATCATGTAGCTGTTTAAAGTTAATATACTCTGTGGTATTTTTATTCACGTAGATATGCACTGTTGCAATTATCACAGTTCTCTGCATCGTGCAATTGGCTGTATAATAACTTGACTGCATAGTATGAAGCATTAAACGTTTATGCCATTTTTAAATTAATAATTTAATTTTAATTTCTAATTACTTCAAAGTAATTGACAAACATTATGTAACGGTAATTAACTTGTATTGTTATTTTTACTCAAGCGTCAGGACATTTGTACAAATTAAATGTGTGTTATGATCTGTTAAACATTTTACAATTAAATAATATGTGTTAATGCTGTTATTGCACGTTATACATGTTAATATTAAGTTGTAAAAAATAACTATGAAACGTATTATTTTTATAAGACTCTGCATGCCTTTTATTACGTCGTTAGTGTAGTATACAAAATTTACATTTGTACATTTACTGTATGTATTAAAATATGCATTAAAATTTTTTGAATATAGCATTTCTAAGTTGGCCTATTTAAACTAACTGTTATTTTTTAGGTTTTGTTTTACGTGAATGCGTTAGGAAAATTCCATAGGTTATTCAGGCTGTTTATTCCATTTGAATAATTAATATTAAGTTACAATAATTTTAATCAAAAGATTGAAGCATCTCTTCACTGCTCAGTTGAGTAGGTCGAGCTGTGACTGTACACCTGCTAATGAGCGAGTGACAGCTCTGATCACCCACTTACATCGGATTATCAGCAGTGATCTGTCACACCATTACAGCACTGATCGATTCCTCACAGAACATCAGACCGTGTCAAAGCCCCCACGAGACAGCACGAGAGCGTGCAAATCAGACGCCACCGTCTCTAATCTGTCAATTCAATGCCCGCGTTAATTGGTTTCAGATTAGCAATGCTAAAGTGCGTCGTGTTATCGTGTCATTGCGTTGCACGTCGTTATCATCACGCGGTTATTGCGTTTCCTCGTTTCCATGCTAACTGCAGGGGCATCTCATTTGATATTTGTGTTTGTTGCGCCAATTCAGGGAACGTGAGAGATTTAAAAGTCGCATACAAATTGTAGTATACATATCAAAAATAAAACGTATTTAAAAAAATAAAAATAGCAGTTAATAAAGACCAGACAACGATCTGCTGGAGGGTTTTAGAATTTGCTGTGCACGCGCAGACAGGCCGGTTGCTAGGAGACGCAGCTCGGCGTTTCTCTGTTTGAGTTTGTGAGGTGAAAAGCTGCAGACTCGCTCAGCAACTCGTTCAGTTTTCAGTAGTATTCACAAAGATTAAAGTTAAAGAGAGTGCATTCCTGACCAGGTAAGATCCTTTGAAATACGGGTTTAAAAACTTTTCTTTAAGTGTGTCACAGCGAGGGAAGAAAGCGACGTGTGAACAAGTTAGCAAGCTGCTAACTCAGATTTGATAACTTCACAAAAAGTTATGAACAAGTGTGAACAAAAATACTTTCAGGCACATACACAACGTTATGGACACGTATGTAATGCTGAATATCATGCATTAGTATTTTTAAAAGCAATGTACAATTTATGCTAGATGTTTTAGTTTAAAGAGCAGCACAGACGTGTAGAGAGAATGATTATGTCATGAGAGTAAAACAACATAACAGAAATAAATTAATGTTATACATGGGACAAAAACAAGCCTGTTGGACGTTTTATTTCATACAGGTTCTGTTTCCTGCTTTCTGTTGTATTGTAAGTGTATTGTATTTTTCATTTGATCTGTACATGAGTTTTCAATGATTTTAATTTAAAATGACTGTATATGCTTGCACAGTAAATGTGACAAACAGCCCATGTAGCTGGAACTGGCAAGACTTTTATTGTATGAAGCACTTGGCATTCTTTAAAAATTTCCACTCAAACTCACCTTACATTTCTAGGTAATCCTTGTTATCACAGGTTAACCTTTTAACCTGACCCAAAATCAGCTGATAGCAGCTCTGAACAGATTTCCACCTTTCTCTCTTCTATTCTCAGCCAAATACCTCCAAATCCTTGTCTCAACAAAGACCTACAACATGAGTGGGGGTCAGACAACAAGAGCAAAGAGTTCTTCAGTAAACACAGCAGCTTTTCCAAAACCTAAAGCTGGACACACAATTGTCCAAAAACCGGTCATTGCCTCTCTTGCTGGGACCACCAAAGCTGTATTTTTGTCTAAGAGGCCACCAGCTCCCTGTAAGCCCAAATCAGAGAAGAATTTGTCAGTAGGATCTTCTAAACTGGCTACATTTGCCATGCAGCAATCATCAGGTGTGTTGAAGAAAGCTTCTAGCCCTTGTTCTCACCAGTCCAGCAATGAGAGTCCAGAACAGAATAAGAACAGAAGTGGAAGGACAGAATCATTTTGGGAGGCTTGCAGACATCAAACTCCCTCTAGAAGTCACATCAGCAGTTCTGGCTCCAGCACAATACAAAGTGTTAAGTCCACCACTGAGCTGCTGATGGAAGCTAGACTTATTGCGGGCCTGGAGAAGTCGTATGAGTGCGACCAGCAGAGGGCGCCAGATCAGACCTTGGCAGACACATCAGTGGAGGAAAGTGGACAAATAAGGGATGAGACCATTAGTTCCCTGCAAAGGGAAGTCAAGGCTGGAACCTGTGACCAAATGAGCAAGCAGATCATGGGAAAAGAGCATGGAGGCAGCTGTAGTGCTGACTGTACTGCTGACTATGAGGTTAGCCAGAAGAATTATATTTACTTGTTATTATTTATGTTTTCATTTCTTCAAAGCTGCAATCTGTAAGTTTCGCCTCCCTACCGCCATCTCTCTTTGAAACACAATATTACACTGTACACTATATTACATTTGGTTAAGTCACACGAAGACAAACTGAAGTTACCTGGAGAACTGGTCCAGACAGCTTAAACTGTAAATCATTATTACAAACCTACAGTTATCAGGGTAAAAAAAAATAGGGTAAGCTAAGGAGATTGAAAACTGAGCTGTCACGTGTTTGCTCAATAACTGGTGTTTGTTTATTTTTAACTAAAAAAGTGCAAACTGCAGCCTTAAATCTTTAAAAAGTAGACGCTTTAAATCCACACTTTCTGCATGAAATGTGTGTTGTGTCGCCTACATGGCGTAAATCTTTCACTTGAGTATAACATGATAAAAATCCATCTTAGGGGAACCTGCCAGTTTCAGAAACTGTAGAGACAAAAGAACGTGTTTGTTTGCTTTTTCAAGCGACGGTATGCTTGTGGCAGGCAAACATATATAAAGTGACAGCACTGGAAACATGTCAAATATCTTACAGCCGTGGGGAAATGTGTCATATTTCCTGTTTGTACATCTTGATGGGTAAAGTCATATGTTTGGAATGAAGCCTTCCTCAGAATGCTCTTGTGTATTTATCTTCAGGGGCCTCAAAGAGAGCCTGCCTCACCACAGTTAAACATCCATATACCAAACGAGAGATATCCACGACCCGTGTGTCCCCAGCCTGTGCCATCTGCAGTCTGTGAAATGACTGTGTCAGAAATACAGAGAGATTCTCAAGAACTCAAGAACCTCTTCTGTCCGGTAAACTCCTTTTACACATCACTGAAAACCTGAAATATCAAAAACTTCACTTAAAAACACGTCTGTGACACAACTTAAACAATATGTCACTTTCTGAAGAAAATGTGAGTGGTGCTTGTTTATGGAGAACTCACTGACGTGATACTATAGGGTGTTAAGAGTTGTTGCTAGGGTGTTGCTATGCAGTATGATTACGAGGGTGTTCAGGGGGTTGTTTTGATCTGAAAAATCAATCTAGAAATGTTTTTTGCTCATATCTGTCTCATTAAGATGCAAATGAATAAAGTATTGAAGGAGTTACACAGTAATTAGATGACTTTGTTCTGTATATATTTTTAAGGTGACCAGTGAAGATATAATAATGGCTCGAGGATTTAGCCTGAGTCAGAGAGCAGAAAAGCAATCCGGCCGACATGAAACCATTGAAGGCCTTTCACTGTTAGCAACCTGGAAACCCAAAGAAGATTATAATAGGTAAAAAATCTGTTTCTGAGATACAGACAGCAGCCTTCAGACAAATATAGACACATTAGCACACTTTCATTTACATAGAAAACAAAATGTCAATCTGGAAAATGATACAGACCTTTTCTCAAGACCAGCTTTACTTTTCTGAGTCGTTTTGAAGTGACTGGTGTCAAGGTGGTTTTAGGGGAATGTGAATCACAGGTGTAGTTTGGCACTTATTTTTTGACAGTGCAATCATTGTTTTAAATGTTCCCAGTTCCGTTTTTATATGTGGCTTAGACAGAAGTGAGCATATCAGCACGTCAGTCTCTCAGAGCGTCACCAGCGGAGCGACTCACAGGGTGGCCCTGGACTCAAATGATCCAGTTTCATGGTACCTGGGAAGAGTTTTCAAGGTTGTCATCAGCCCCCCCAACCCTGTTTAATGGGCAGTAACACGACGAGTAATTACCCGTCACTTACTGCACTCAGCCGTATTGCGGGCCCGTCTGGAGCCAGCGCACCCACGCTCGCCTCCTCACGACCTCTCCGGCACTCACCTGAGAGCTGATAACACAAGATTTACTAGCTGCACGTCTGAAACAGAGCCACTCCCTCCCAAAAGAACACTTGCCAAAAAAAGGCTTTTAATTACGCCCTTTCTCCAGTCACGAGGGTCACTGAAAGGTTTCTGTTGGATGCGGTTGAGAGGGCTTATATGAGCGCCGCTGGCCGCGGGGCAGATGGATGGCCGGGCAGGTTGAAGGTTTCTTCTCAAGGTTCAGGAATGTTTCTTTCAGTAAAGGCAGGGCCAGTGACTTTGACGTGACCTTCCAGGTCTTTCGCTAAGGCTTAACCGCGCCAGAGCAGAGTGATAAATCGAGCCTGTCACAGGTTAGAGTGAACGAATCGTACGCAATAAATTGGCGCCGTCAGTGGAGCCAAAGGGACGTGGGTGGCGGAAAGCACTTCCCTGTTTGCAGACTGAGGAACACAAAAGGCCCACACACACACACACACACACACACGCACACACACACACACACACACACACACACAGCTCTGGGGTTTTCTCTGGCTGTCTACAGTTCAAACAGAGGTGTGAAGTTATGGCACAGACGATCTGTGCAAACAGACACATCATGGTTGTATGCTAGAGTTTACTGCCTATATTACATCAAACTGGCACCAAAAATGGTTTATGTTTAGAGTTCAAGAATTGTTCCTGTGAGGCCCTCAAACTAAAATGATTTCAGTCATGAGAAAATGTTTATCTGTGCTGGAAACAGAATATTGGGGCTTAATGTACACAGAAACTTTTACAAACCTGAGCAGGCCTCCCTGAAAATACTGGTTTCGTTTTCTTTCAATTTGCAATTTGCAAATCAAAAAGTTGATTTAAAAATACTATTTAAAACTGATTCGATCAGGTTTTGATTACTAATGGATTTGTCTGAGTTACTCAGTAAAACTGCTCTCAGCACCAGAACTTCATATTTAAATGACATTTGCTCAGTTGCTTGTTCTGTGTACAGTGCAGAGGGGTATAAAACCATTCATCATTTCTGCACCACTGCGGCCACTCAAAGTGTACCTGTAGAACTCCAGCTGGCTTCTAGAATCTGCCACACGAGAACTCTGATCCCTGCAACACCACAATGTGACCAGCAGATGGCAGCACCTGGACAGCGGTCTCATCTCGAGATAAAGAGGTGTTTCGTTTACAGCCCTGTTTGTTCTTGATGTCAGTGGAATTAATATGTTTGAAGTCTTAACAAAATGTGGAATGTTTGTCATTGAAATATCAGCGTGAATTTAGGCCATAAGTATTCAGCGTTTTCTTCCACTGAGCTTCATACCTGCTGATGTCATGTGTGTGTGTTGTGTTGTTTGTTGTAGGCTGGTGTGTAAAGGTGTATCTGCTGGACTCTCTGCACACACGTCAGACTGTGTTTCTCACATACCTGAACAGACATCAGAAACTCTGCAGGACTGGCAGAGAATAGCAGAGTTTTATGTGGAAAGACCTCGAATGATGTTGTGTGGACGTGCTGTAAGAAACATCTTTTGTAATTCAGTGACTCATGCTTGAGATCTGATATTACAACTCATTTGAAAGGAATTTGTGTTTTATGCTGTGGTATTTGACTAAGTTATACTAATTGTTTAGTTAAACTCACCCTTTAAATATGCAATCCTTCTTAAACAGCTTCTGTATAGGGAAGAAATAATAAGTTTTGATTATTCAGAAATGATTATATGAAAGAAATGACACCTACAGAAATGAAATGATTTCTGAGCTGGTGGAGATGGCTCATGTTTCTCATACAGAATAAATGAATGTGTGGCAGTGAGTATGTTGATAATGTTACATCACTAGGTGGCATCAGACACACACAGAATCACACAGTTTTCTGTGCTTATTTATTGTTGACTCTTGTCTAAATTTCACAATAGGCCCTCGAACCGTCACATGCATTTTTAATGTTATTCAAACAGTGTAATGGTGTCATTTCTCTTAGGCAACACTGTGTGCCAGT
The DNA here is from genome assembly GCA_036877575.1 of Botia almorhae. Lineage (NCBI taxonomy): Eukaryota > Metazoa > Chordata > Actinopteri > Cypriniformes > Botiidae > Botia > Botia almorhae. The sequence continues at coordinate 8,152 of JAZGTJ010009787.1, forward strand.
GAGCTGAGAATGTTCTGGAATCCAGCACCTCCTAAATTCATCTGCGCTCCGTGTGTCCTAAAAGACAAACTCTTTCGCGAGTATCAGGTACAGCAGCAGAGCTTACAGATGGGCTGGTATCCGTCTCTAAGCTCTCTTGGACTTTAACAGCAACATTTACTGCAGAAATCTCTTACATGTTTGTGGCCATCTGCTGTCGGTGTTACCCTGCCGACTCTTCTGAGTGTTCTCCACTGAAACGAGACTCCAGTGGGTCTGTGTGTCTGCAGCTCGTGTTGAAAGATTCCTGCTTGTTCTCTAAACACATGCTAATCTTGATTGAAATGCAATTATTTTGCAAATCCATAATAATAAAAAATGCATAAAGTGCTCGAGAATGGTGCTGCCAAGAGCTGAAATAAGAGATGAGTGCTGGACCTGCATATGAATGCTTCTAATTTACTGGAGTTATAGCTCTTAATATTTCCTTATAATATTTCCTTTGACCAAATTCATGTTAGAAATGTGAAATTCCTCGTGTTGTGTTTTGATCTGAATCATTTGAATAGAACAGCAGTCATAGCTGTGAATCCAGCATATATGTTTTCATGTTACACAGTCTGTGCTGTTGTATTTATCTGTGTGTCCTCAGATAACACAGCCTCAGCAGTACAGAGAGAACCTGCTCCACGATCTACACCGTGTGGAGTCTGTTCATCACGTGATGGTGCCACAGCAGGTCAGTGAACTTCATTCACCTTCATCCAGAAAGAAAATGATTTTCAATCATTCCTCAGCATTAGAAGAGGAGAAACCTTACTCTAAGTAGTAGAAAAATGACCATGTGTCCATTCAGATTTCTGTTTAAGTGATATATTTGAGAGTTGTGTTAGACAACTGTTTCTTACAGCTCGGCCTTGTCCACAGAATGTGTCGTCTAGCAAGAGCAGATCTTTGTCTGAACTGAGAACAATTGAACTGGCCTCATGTACTCCCTCTGGGTTCCTCACACAAGAACAGGTTATATACACGTCACTGTTTATTGTTGATTTAGAGAACTAATTCAAACATTCCTAGCAGCTTCCTAACAGTCTTTTCTCTGTGTGATTGTTTCTCATGTAAAGCTATTGTACTGTAACAGTCATTGCAACCAGTTTTCATCTCTCATAACATCCTGTTTCCCCTCGGGCTTCCAGGCCAGACGGCCCCACTCTGCTCCACACTTAACCCCAGATCCTGAGCCCCGTCTTCAGCTGCGGTCTGACTTCACCAGCCTCTCTCAGGGGCTGGAGCATGTGCGCTTAAAGCAGCAGCAACAGAAGTCAGTCTGTGCCACTCTGGCTGGAGAATTCCCACCCAGTGCCAGACAGACTGAGAGCCGGGATGTTCGCACTGGCCCCAGCTCATCAGAGCGGCCCTGCCAGGCCCCAAACCGCAGGAGGAAACCACGCAAACACAATAAGAGCGCAAACGTGTCCTGTTACAAACGGAGGGCGTCTAACAGAGCAAATAAACTCAGCTCGGGCAAGATGGCCTACGTTTTAAAAAAACTACAAGAGCCACCGCGAGTGCTCGAAAGGTTTATTGCTTTTGTTCATAAAGATTATCTTTACATTGAAATATGCGTATCACACAGGCATTTCTGATGTGTGTGTGTGTGTATCGACAGTATAAAGCAGTATTTTTAAATGTCAATTTTGAGTGGATAAGCCACATTCGAAGCTGTCTGTCATCTCAACCGAAGCTATGCTGCTTGGCAACCATAAACAGCCTACAGTTATGCTAATGTGCTGTGTTATATGGCTTAGGAATTGTTTCTTTTGATTATTAATATTAATATTTCTGTTTATTAAACCTTGAATTATTATATTATTATAATCATTATAACCACTTCAAACTTGACAGTCTTTTTTAATTCTCTAACAGGAGTGAGTCTCTGTGTCAGTTACCAGTAAAGTCCAAACCTTCTGGAGGTCTGTCCTCACCCCTCATCTGCCTCAGTCTGCCTGTGCTGCTGGGTTTTGAGAGCTTTGCAGAAGATCGTGGTGGAATACCTGACACCACACAACCCAGAGAGTGGGTTCGAGATATATGGGACGCCTGGTTTGATGAGATCTTTCCTCCTCTGGAAAAGGTCCAGGGTCCAGAATTTCTCCCATGTGGTCTGGAAGAGAAACAGCCCCCACAGGATCAGATCCATGAGCTGGACCGAGTGGATCTGTCTGAGGTTCTGGAGGAAGGTCTCACCACAGCTGATGTGGAACGTGAAATAGCCGCGCTAACCCAAGCTATGACTGAGGGCGGAAATCAAAGCGCCTTTGACCTGTGTCGACGCGGAGCGCTTCATATCAAACTTGGTTACCTCAGCCAGGCCCTTGAAAATCTAAGCGCTGTGAGATATTTCTTTATTGGTGGTTTGCATCAGTATTACACCAGCATTGCTCACACTTTTAAAGCTCAAATCCTAATGATTAAACTCCACCGTGTAACGTGTCCTTAAGTGACATGATTACTTTCAAAAGCAGTCCAGTTTTTACCTGTCAGGAGATAAACATCCCTAAACTCTCACACTTACACTCTTAAAGAGAAGGTGCTTCATGATGCCGTTGATGAGCTCTTTTTAACATCCGCAGAACCGTTCCGTTTTACAGAATGTTCTCCGTAGTGAAATACGCTAAGAATGGAATAAGAATCTTTGAATAAATGGTTCTTTGGGGAGCCTAAAATAGTTCTTCTATTTTTGTTGTGAAGATTTTGTTGTGTTTTGAGGAGTGTACATTGAAGGAGGAACCTGAGTCAGAAGTAACCCCCTAGCAAACATATGCAGCACACATAGCCTCTTCGTTTCAATACATATTAACTCGCATATTAACAGAATGTTTTACTGATGCAATCTGTTTATTCCTCTTAGTTTATTATTGTGTTAATGATCGACCTGTTTTTCTGTTTTTTAAAGGCCATCTCCCAGGAGCCCCATTTGCTGGACGCCCACTGGCACAGACACAAGATCCACCTGCTGAGAAACGACCCTGATCGGGCCCTGGTGGATCTCAACTTCATCATTAGAAACAACAAGAGGCATGCAGGTGTGTGCATGAGCCCACTTCCATTAGGAGACAGCAGAAAGACGAGACACGATACAGCGCTGGTGCACTGCATTGCTGTCTCACGTCTGTACCGCAAAACTGTGCAAGACTTTGATGCACTGTGTAGACATACAGCACTTTATGTTCCCAATGAACACATTAGCATACAAGAAAAAATGTGAATTACACCAGTACACTGAAGCTCGCTAATCAGATCATGACTAATGTCATTTGCATACAGAGGCCTTAGTCACAGTAGCAAAAACAGACTAAGAGACTTTGTTTAATTGTAAAGCTAAAAGAGATGAATTATGATGCAGGAAACCTTGACTGTTCTAAATGGATTTTAGGGGGCAGTAAAGCTACAGATTTTAATATGGTTCATTTTATAGCCCTCAGATTAGTTTAATTGGTACACACACGTTATCTCAGATAGCTTTATAGAATCAATCAAGATATTTTTACACTAAGCAGAAGATCAGGACTGATGCCAATTGTGTTCCAGGCGCCCTCATGTCTAGAGCAGAAATCTACAAAGAACGAGGAGAAATTACAGCAGCTGTAATCAGCTACACCCAAGCCATCAAAGCCCAGCCAGATAATGCAGACGTCTACTTCAAAAGAGCCCAGATGTATGAGAAGATGGGTGACACACTGCTGGCCATGGAAGACTACGCCAAAGTTAGTCTGATGGCGAAACAGCTTTACAGTTAACTGTACAAATATCTGCTTCAGTGTCGGGCAGAACTGTACACAGCTTGTCTGAGCACAGCTGGATCAGTGAAAACTCAAAATATGTGTTTTATTCTTATAAAGATGTGTTTGATTCATTGTTTGACTGGAAACTATTTACACGTTACTGATTATAGAAATTGTTATATATTTGTTTCGTACCCATTCTGTTTTTAATCCACCAGACATTCACCATTGACTCTACAAGGACAGATGCGCTGATGATGCGCGGAACACAGCACTTCAGTGACTCTAAATGGATGTTGGCTCTGGAAGATTTCTCCTCACTGCTGAAACAAGAGCCGGGCAATGCTGTCGCCAGGTCAGTGTGACAACATCCCAGATTAAAATAAGAGAAACCGGGCTGATAATGTCAGTGAAATGAAAAGCACAAAGGAGAAGCATTTTTACGTGTGGTCTCTGATTTTAGCACTGCTCTGTAAATGTAACAGTACGAGCAGCTCTTGACGAGAGTTTAAATGAAGGTTTGTGAAGTGGGTTTTACTGCAGGACATACAGAGGAAGGATCTTCTCCACGCTGGGCTGCTTTGAAGAGGCGGTCGAGGACTTTTCCTGTGCTGTGCACTTGAATCCCAGTGATTGGTTGGCGTTTCATCACAGAGGTCTCTTGCTGAGGAAGATAAAGCCTCAGATGGCATTGAGAGACCTCAGCACATCTGGTAACACACACACACATATACGCTTGATATAACTCACTAAAATACACACAGTTCTTGTTGCCATACCTCGTTCAAGGGCCCTCGTCAGTGTTTTGACGCACTTGAGCGATGCTCACAATCGTTCTTGTTTAGGTTTGGCATTTCCTGTTGAAAATAAAAGATTTCCTGTCGTCTAGAGTGACAGAAGAGAACTCAGTAATTGCTCTCTGTCCTTTGCCAAGGTTTGACTCACACTCGGCACTCAGGTTTGCCAAGAGACCAAAGTCAGCAATCAGATGTCAGATTTCAGTATAAACTCACATGTTTCTCTTCAAGTTCTTATAAGTTCTCATTTTGGTGTCCACCATTTTCTTCTCTGAGTGTTTTTGTGTCTGGAGACACATCCGGCTGTTTATGACCCCTGGGTGAGTCTGGGTTCTCCTAAGATGTATTTCTGCACTACTTCAACTGTTGTGGCTGCTTGCCACAGTCACTACTGGATTATTTACTGGGGGAATATTGACATAAACTGGAACACATAATTTATTGTTCTGTGAGTGCAGTATAGAGACTGATGTGTAGACATATGTTTGTCAGAATGACTGGAGGTCATTTTTGCTTCTTGTGCCAGTTGCCTTGAGTTAGCTCAGCACAAACATGGGTTTTATCACAAAGCACAATAGAAATACATTCAATCCAGTTAAAAAACATAACTGGCTAAACTCTTATATCATATTTAAATGTTAACTGGTACTTTTAAAACTGGCTGAGCAGATATTTATATTTGAACTCAGGCAGTCAGATGTTGATGTAGGTACGGCGGTGATGTTATAGCTTTCTCTCTTACTTGAATGACCCATTTTTGCAGCTTAGATTTTATAATTGGTTTTGATGGTGGTGCGGGAGTTTAGCATTGTGAAAGAAAATCCTTTCTTCCATAAAATATTCCCTTTAACAGTCTTTGATCTAAATCTTTAAATTAAGCACAG
>JAZGTJ010009788.1:0-18918 GCA_036877575.1 Botia almorhae
ATATCTGACACATATACAAGATAACTGACATATCTGATACATATACAAGATAACTGACATATCTGATACATATACAAGATAACTGACATATCTGATACATATACAAGATAACTGACATAACTGACACATATACAAGATAACTGACATATCTGATACATATACAAGATAACTGACATAATACTGACATAACAGTTTTAAAGGGAACATGCGTGTTTAAAAGATTATGAATCCACATCTTTTTACCGATTATAAATCCTGTGTAGCCCTTTGTTGGGTCATACGGACATTTCTCCTTTCCCTCCTCAAAACGTACAAAAGTGAAGCGTGCCACATCCTGTCAAAGATGGAAAGATAGCCAAGATCCAGTTAAAGATACTACCCATATCTTATTACAAGCTTAAGATACTAAACACAATCATAAAACATTCATAATCATCTGTGAAATATGGCAGAGAATGAGGAGTCTTACTATGTAAGCGCAGCGCGGTCTGAACGCATGAGTTCCACAGGTGTACAGATGAGTGTCATTGTATCGCTTCAGGAAACGCACATGATTGTAACAACCCGTCTGCAGTGGAACCAACAAGAATCATTCCACAAACACAGAACTAAGACACTAACATGCAAATCACCAAAATAAAGGTTCAAGCAGTACCACAGGCCAAACCTGAGGAATAGCATGAGTGAATATATTAAAGGTTGTAAGAACATTTTCTTAATATTTCAATTAAGTAACAATAGCAATATAAATCTTATTTTGACATTTAAAACATTCGTTTTATAGACTTTGTATTACCATTATTGCTTGGTTATAAGAATGATACCGTATGTTAAAAAAGTGTTTTACTCACGTTACTGCAAGAACGATTTTGCTAACTTTGAGAGAACTTCTAGAGAACATTAGCCGACATTCTGAGAATTTAGGGCAGGATATTTTAAGATTATTAATACCTGATTATTCTTACTCAGACACGGTCTCTTCTGATCAGCAGATGCTGCCCAATCCAGCTGTCACAACACACAACACAACAAAAGCTGCGTCAGGCAGAGATGCAAATGTGACACACTGAAACTTACTGTAGGCCAGTTTCAAAAGCGGAACTCACAGACAGTGTGTTACTGGTGACTGAAATATTGGTGGAGTCCATTTTATAAATAACTTCTCTGGCCCCAACATACAGTGTTCCTGAGGCGTCCTCCAGCAACAGAGTGCTGTAGTTCAGCACATCCCCATGGAAACGATTACAGCCCAGCAGCCCTGCAGACGGAGAGAGAGACCCAGTTAGAGAAACAGGGACAGGCAGCCCTAAATGGTGTCACGCTCACATGAGATAACTCACTTTTGTCTGTAGGAAATCTATTTAGACCGGAAACTGAATCATATCAGTGCTAAATGACCATGAAAACAACATGAATACAGGCGCATGCGTGGGGTATTTAAAAACTTCAATGAACACATTTTCACATAACATACAAAGCAAGCAGACACAAATGCATGTTTAATATTGACGTGATTTCTGCTTTAATAGAAGGAAGTAGATGCCTCTGTTCAAATTCTGTCACCAAGACAACGGTGAGACAAGACAAACCCCACGCTCTCTCTCTTAAAGAGTGTCTTAAACACACAACAACGAATGTGGAAACGTTAGACATGAATTTAAATGGTTCTTCTGTGACCTTCTGTGTTTTCAGTGAATGTTACTCAGCTGCTCGAACAGTGAATATAAATCTGGTTATTTCTGCTGCTGTTTTCCTGGACTCACGACACAAACCTCATGCTGTCTGATATTCAGTCTGATTTACAGCAGATTCCCAAACCTTTTGACCAAAGAATCTTCGAGGCAGTAGTGAATGCTGGACAGGAATTTGTTATGTAAAGTTCTATAGAGATTAAACTCACGAGGAACGATCCATTGCCGATTTCTGACATCTGTGATATTGAAATGATCTGATATTTTCAGGATTTACAGTTACAGTGTGGGAAGTAAATATGCAAGCCTACAGTAATCTCATTACTGTGAGATCAGAGAAAAATTACCGTAACCTTATTCATCACCGAAATAAGATTACATGAAGGCAAGAACAGCAACAATATGACATTTTGACATTTAATGTTATATAACATTATATAACATGTCTTTCACCGTGATTAGATACAGCTTCATCAGAGAGATGATGTCTCTCAGAGTTTCTTTCAGAACATCACTGTTGCTCTGGTCCTACTATCTCAGATGAGCTACTGTACACATGTGTAAATCTATATTCACTTCAAAATTACTTCAGGTCAGACAGCCATGACCCCACTGACCTGTACAGATACAAAAACACACCATATACTCACTCACACACATTCAAACAGCAAACCACTACAAAACTCAGCAATGTCCATCAAAACTCACTGAGCTTTTTAATACAGCATTATCGTGTCTCTTCTTACTTCTTACTAACTTTTTCTTACTAAATCTTACTAACACACCGCCACTTCTACTTCTTTAAAAAAAAAACCTTCTTATACTGTGTTGAAATACCCGAGACCTGTCTATAGCACTTATTCACTGTTGCCTCTTATTGTAGTTGAAGTTGCTTCCTGTCCTCATTTGTAAGTCGCTTTGGATAAAAGCATCTGCTAAATGACTAAATGTAAATGTCTATTAATGTCTATGTAAATGTAAATGTGAGTGTATTGTGAAGACTGATTTTTAAAGAGAAATTCTCTCTGCAGGCATGTCTGTATTCTCTCTTTCTCTCTCTCTTCCCAAGAGTCCAAATAGAGGTCAAGGACTAGACAGGGCAATAAGAAAAGAAATATAAGATGAAGAAATAGCAGGAAGGAGATCTGCCGTGTGTATGCTTAAAGTAATCAGCACTGATTAATTATATGAGCTGTTAAACAGCAAAACATCTTAACTACAGGATTAAACTCTTCAGCTGAGCTGGTAAATCTGTATGAAGGCATCACAGCATATCAAAATCTTTTTACAATGACAATAATCAGTTGTGTTTCTTTGAAGTAGGAGCGTTCTCACCTATCTGAAGTCATGTAAGAATCTTACCATTGACATGTACAGTTGTCCTGGGGGTGACGTCCAGATCATTACCGAATGGAAACCCCCAGATGACTCCCAAGTTCCCAATGACCAGCATGTAGAGAAGCTGATTGGCAGAACTCATGACCAATAGGAAGAGGTGAAGCCTCAGGTTCTGCTCAGATTCTTAAAGATTCACTCTACTGAAGATGATGAAGATGATGATGATGATGTGTAAATGATGCTGATTCACTCCATCACGCTTCGTCTTCCCACGGCGCGCTCATGTGCTGCTAACTCATCCTTCTGCTGTCAAAGGTTTCCCTTTGCCAAGCCAAGAGAAGATGAGTCAGTCTTTATATAAGAGAAATATCAAGAGCAGATAGTCTGATGAAAATATATATCAGATGCATAAACTGATGTTTTTTAGTGCAATGTCTCCTGTATCAAACTAAATGATTTCTTTTTGACCGATTTGAAATGGATTGTTTTTCTATGTCTTTCACATAATGATAAATGTATACTTTGAATCTACTGTTACATTACCAGTTGCCATCTGTCAGGCAAACTGTAATAAATTCTATATTTCCATTCTGACAGTGTTTTTCTCCAAACACTGACTGTCTGTCTGGTTAATACTCCGTCTGCACTAACTCTAGTGCAGCTGTACTGAAGGACTCGTGAGCAGTGAGTGTGATTCCTCACAAATACTGATTAGTCAAGCCTGAAAATTCGTTTTGTTTCATTTTTAACTTCTTTTATTTACATTTTCAGTTATCAGAGAGTCGATCCATGAATTTCCTCACGGCATAATCAATTTTTGATTTTAAACTACACCTCTGTACTGGATACGCAAATATAAACAATAGTATGAACACAAACAAGCACATGCAAAATGCCATAAATACAGTACAATAGACTGTAGTGACGTTACCTGCCTGCTTCAGAAAGACACCCAGCATCAGACACACTGTTCTCCTTGTGCTCCCGGTTGTGTTGATATCAAGGTTTCCGCTCGCGTGAGTTCACTGTGTTCTGCGCTGCCACCACATGCGCTTCCACAGGATGAGCGCAGGTGCGAGCCACGCCCCCTTGGTAATATTAATGAGGCACCACGCCCCTCTACTTAATATGACACTGACACTGAGATGTTGAATTAGGTCGCATTTAACTGACAGTGTAAACGGGGCCTTAATGTGAGCGAGCTGAGCAGTTAATAACTGCTTGTCATACGTATAAGCTTTACCAATGGCCTTCTGTTCACAACCTTGTGATTTATTCATTTAAGAGGGAGGGGTTACATTTTGCGAACGCTGTGGCAGTGGTTCAGGCGTTTGTTGCCACCTAGAGGTCAGAATTAATAATGCAACATGAGCGTCCCAGCTACTTTTGACAAAGTTGTCGTTTAAGAAATGACAGTATTTTCAATCAAAGTCCTAATTCAGAACTGTTCTTTAACTCTTGCCGTGGATACGGTGACAACATGCCCCGCTATTTGATTTGTGACTACATGTGACGAATGAAAACAGATTGGCATCAGACACTGGATTAGTGTCTGATGCCGGTTGAATCAAACCCCGTTTGATTCAACCGCATGGCCTCTCTGTCAGTATTCCACCCCCGGCATTATACTGACAGCCAGAAGACACATTCAGATCACAGCAGGCTGCTCTCCTGAGCGCTGAGACAGCTGTTTCAATGACATGTGCAGGTCATATTATGTGTTGAAAAAAATCACTTATCACATTACACTTCAAGATCCCTTCTGTCTCCATATTCCGCTTTCACTGGTCCACGCTTCCTCACATTGTTTCTTCCCGTCACTCAGCGTTATTCGTCTGTGTTGATGCCCTTTTAAACCAGGCCCCGCCCTGTTCCTCGAAGCCCCTCCTTTTCTGCGTGTCAATACTGTGAAAAGTCACGTGATTGGCGGAGTGGCATTGGAAGGGGAGGAGCGAGTGTGAAGCTGCGTGTGTATCGAAACCCTCTTTCTGTGTCTGCGTTCCAACCCTCATCAGAGACAGAAGAGGGGCAAAAATCCCGTGAATAACAGCCCGGTGAGGTCGGGCCGGCTGGAGAATAGACACATGGACGCTCGGTGTCAGGAATCTGGGCTCGGAGACTGCGGGGAAACGCACGGTTTGAATCCTCTCGTGATTTCTCTACAAGCACTGAAGCGAGAGAGGCTCGACCGGAGACGCTTTGCGTTTAGTTTTTAAAGAGGAATTAAATAATGCAGGGCTGTCCGGATGTTCTGCACGTGTATCGGAATATGACGTGAAATCGGATCTCCTGTAACACGTCTTGTTTCTTCTCTGGACTGACATTATGAAGCGAATCATTTACAATGTAACATTCAAGGATTCGTTCTGAAAGCAGATCGTCACATTCGGTGTTACATTGTCACGTTGAGTAAAGAAGTTTGTGAACCGATTTGAGAAACCGAAGTGAATTCACTTTTCTCCGCGTTCTGTAGCTATTGACTGGTTACACACCACAGTATTCACACTCCTCCTTTGTTGTAACGAGGGGGAAGTGTGGAATACCGTCATCTACACATCTGTTTCAACATAAACCGATCTGGGAATATTTGAGTCTAATGTAATGTATATGTGTGCGAACTGTGTGGATGTCGTTTCGGGTATGAACTCCGCCTAGGTGTGACGCTACGAACTGTTGTATAATCTTGTATCAGGTTAATATTCAATCTTATTATTAATGATTGATATTAAATATTAATTAGATCGCTCCAGGCAGTGGTAGAAAAGGGCGATCAGCGTGACGCGGAGCTGTCAGGCCGGCGACCATCACATAAACCAGTGCTGTCATTAAAGTCACAACACAATAAAACAAACACAATTCACTGACGCCTACAGCTGACACGAACCACCCAACACACACGTGCATGGTGTAATGCCAGCTAACAGGGAATGTTCTCAAACGTTCTCTCTTAAGTTTTCAGAAACGTTCTCGAAGTTACGTTACTACAACGCGTTTTAACGTTATATATGACAAAAATGATCACAAACGTTGTTAGTGCACAAAAGTTGTTAGTGGAACATTTTTGAAACGTTACCGGATAACTTGTTTGAATAACGTTCTTATAACCATGCAATACGTTCTTACAACCAGATGTTGTTAGCTGGGATGATGTCGAGCTGTATGTGTACTGTACGTGTACTGTATGTGTACTGTACTTTTCTTAAACTACTGGCACAAGCTGACGTGTGTTAGACTGGGATAAAAAAGTGTGTTGCAGTTTTGATTTCAGCTGTCACGGTTCTTGTGACTGACAGAGAACTGTCTGGAATACAAGGTTTGAGTTAAGATTCTCAGGACACCTCCGACAGGTTTATGTTTTCTGCAGTTTTCTGTTTGACTTTAGTTTGGGGTGAGCTCTGATCTGCAAGACATTGAGGATGACAGAGAGCTGGAGGAGCTGTCTTGAGGAGGAGCTTGTATGCCCCATTTGTTTGAATGTGTTCTCAGGGCCGGTTCAACTGCCCTGCAAACACAACTTCTGCCGCGTGTGTATCAATGACGCCTGGTCCAAAGATGCAGGAATGGTGCGCTGTCCCGAGTGCAACCACGCTTACAGCCAAAAACCAAGCTTGGAGAAGAACCACAAACTGTCCAACATTGTGGAGAAGTTCAACGCAATAAACGTGCAGAAGACTCCTGCGGTCTTGCACTGCATCCTGTGTCGTCGTGGTCCTCCTCTCCCAGCTCAGAAAGTTTGCCTCAGATGTAACGCACCCTGCTGCCACTCTCACGTTCAGACCCATCTCCAACAACCTTCTCCCAACGCTGGACATCTGCTGGTGGATGCTGAGGACGTCACAGCCTGGAGCTGTCCACAGCATGACGAGTACAGACTGTATCATTGTGAAAATGAACACGTGGCCGTCTGCCAGTTCTGCTGCTTCTCCAGATGTGTCACTAACCACGGCCACACAGTCTGTGATATAGAGGTCAGGAGAAACGACATCAGGGTAAGTGACTGAAAACCTTCTGTAATCTTCATGTCATTTAAAGCTGCAGTCCAAGCTAACCATGTGTTTTTATCTTACAGCAAATGCTAATTAAACAACAGGATCGGGTTGAAGATCGAGTTCAAGAGATTAAGGAGCAGCTTTACAAACTGGAATCTGACAAATGTCTGATGGAAGTAAGTGTGACTTTTTATTATTATCATTCTATATTATTATCATCAAATATTATCATTATTATCAGCAGAACAGTTCACTAAATAAAGACTTTATAATCCAGACACTCTTAAATTGATAAAATCAATTACTTTCAGATTATTGATTGATGATTGGCTCTTTCTATGAGTAGGCGGGACTTCCTTCACAGGAGCTCCATATTAAGCATTGCACGTTTCCCCTGCAGCATGTTGTTAATTCTATAATCTTTGGTAGAATTGATGAAGTGCTGTAAGACCTGCATAATAATTGGTGGTTTTGTACGACCGTGTGGAATCTCAGGACAAAGTGCAGCATTTAAAGGAGGAGGTCCAGCTGCAGTATCAGAAAATGCAGCAGCTGCTGGAGGAGGATCTTGGGAAGACCCTGGAGGTTCTGGATAAGGCCCATTCCAAGTTCTGCCAGGAGAACTCCGCACAGGTCCTCCAGCTTCACCAGAAACAACAAGAGGCCAAGAAAGTGCTCAGCTCCATCCAGATGGTCTTTGATAAGGCAGAGGACATCAGCTTTATGAGGGTGGCCCTGATTTGTGTTTGTTATAAATGGTGACATTAAAATGTCTTGTGGCTGTCAGTGAGACGTTCACGTTTGTGTTAATACTGATATATGCTTCTGTTTTATTCAGAACACAAAGTCTGTGAAAATCCTGATGGACCGGTGAGTCAGCAGTGATTTCATCATAATCATCATTTCTCTGCTGCTGGTGTGTAAACTTTACTTTTGTGTTGTTATGTTTGTGATTCTATGTCATGGGGTTTCAGGTCACAGTCGTATGTGGGCAACACATTGACATCTTACAAAGCCGGCAGTCTGAACTCCAAACTCTTTCTGTCTGAAATCTCGAAAAGAGAGAAAAACCTCAGCAAAACACTGGAAGGTATTTCTGAAATAATAATATATTCATGTATTAATCATCTGAAACTGCAACATTTCTGTGTTTTGATTTCAATTAATTAATTCTTATCATGTGTGTTTTAGCTCCATTCAGCGCTCCTGCAAACTTCTTCCAGACAATCCCTGCATACCTGTGCGAGAAGCGCCGGCATTCTGTGGCATTCCCTGAAGCCAGCGGGAACAAAGCGAGTTTCATGGAGTCTTCCTCTTCATCAGGCCCTGTGGCTGCTAAGCAACCGTGCCTGAGTCTCACTCAGGGCTCCACCCCAGGCGAAGGCTCCGCCCAGCACGTTGGAAGCAGCAGCTCAGCCTCCAGCTCCCAATCCTTACCCAATTCCACTTCCGTATTTTCCCACTCTCATTATCCCAATAGCAGCGCCTCCCAGCTGCCCCAGTACAGAGCCCGAAAGATCCTGATGTGCACAGTAGATAATTGTTACTGCTCAGGGGTGCCTTCCGTGTCCAACCACCGCGGACATCCGCCCTACCCTCGCTCCGGTTCCTTCCCGTGGCCCATGAGCTCGCAGGAGTTCTCACACGGCCCTCTGTCCTCCGCGCCGGCCATGTCGCAGCCTCTGCAGAGTCTGTCCATGCGCGACTGGATGGACGCCTCACAGTCACACAGGCATGGAGACTTCTACAGCCTGTACGGACAGTCTTCCAGCAAGCATTATGTCACCAGTTAACCACTGCCGCAGTGTCCATACTGTCAGAAATGTCTTAAAGATGCAAAGATCTTCTCAATCATTTACAATGAACTGCTGGAGTGTGACAGAGAAAGATCACAAAGTCAAGCACAGCTTTGCACGTTTTCTCTTTTTTTAGAACAAATTAAGAAAAATTGACCAATGAACATTATGAAACTAACTGAAACCTGAGGATGAAACGGAGGGGAGATTTTCTGTTGTAAATATTTTGTGAAATGGAAAGACTTGACATTTGAAAAAAACTGTTGAAAATAAAATGTGTTTTAACATGTCAATGTTTTTTAGCTGTTGTTTTGATGTTGTTGCTTAGTTACTGAAACATTGTTTCATTCTGCAACATTTTTTAAACATTTCACTAACTAAAGAATAACATTTTTGATACATATGAGATATATATTTACTTCAGTAGAACATTTCTTAAAGTTATATAATGTTTTTTATAGCTCCTTTTATGTAAGAACTTATGTAGGAAGACCAGCTTCTCTCCTCCCCCTGTTCCTCTGTCAGCCCTCAGCTGACCCAGTGATCTGACACAGACACCTGTGTGTCCTCATCTCTTTCATCATTTATCTCTCTCAACTCGAGCGTTCATTCGCTCTCTGCTCTGACAGTCTCAGTGATGCGGGAGGGAAAGAACTGGCAGTGAGTGTGTGAATGAGCTGTACATGAAGCAGCTGCCTGGTTTCCATTAAAATACACAGTAAAGAAGAAACAGGAAATTGACAGCACAAACTCCTGCGCACACACACACACACACACACACACACACACGCTCATATCTGGTGGCACATGGTTGTGAATAACAGCTCTGCACATCCACCACAGCAGCAGAACCGGCTGAAGAACCTTCTGTGTGTTTCCAGAAGGATAACAGAGTCATTATCTGCTGATATGACCCAGATGATCTCCAGGACCGTGTCCCGTGTGTGGAAGCCTGACTGCTCTGAGCACAGATCTGTGTGGGTGTCGGGCCTTTTGTGTCTGGCTGAGCTGCATAATTAAGTCTCCTTCACCGCACCCCCCCTCAGTATTTTAATGACACTCAGAACTGAGGTGCTACTGCCTGAACCGACGATTAAACTGCTGTGAGTCTGTGTGTGTACTGATAAATCCACCAGAAATATCAGTCCAGCAATCCAGATAGATTGTTTTAGTAGCATGTATAACATGTATTTTATATGTAGCTTCTGGTAGAGCATGACATGAATAGTGTCAAGGTCACAGGTTCGAATCGCAGGGAACACAAATAGGCACTAATAGAATACACAGCTTGGAAGTGACTGACAAAAGCAACTGAAAAATACACAACTGTAAATGTCGCAGGACATTGTGTTTGTCTTTTACTCAACAGATAAGATCATCGGAGTGGATTTAAATTCCAAACATGTCCGGAATGGAAATAAATAAACTCAAACGAGAAGAGTGAGATAAAAATCAATGTTGCCCTTTTATTCTCTTAGCGTTGCTATGGTTACACGGACTGCAGGATGTCACTGAAGGAAAGCTGGTCTGAGTCTCTTGATCTCAGATCAGGTGTGATGGACTGTTAATCCAGCGCTGGACTGTTTCCCTCCCATCCCAAATTTTTTCCTTCACTCCATATAATAATTGGTTTTCCCGGGACTCAAAATGGCCACGATTCAAGACCACCAGTTCAAATCAGGGAAAAATGCATCTCTCACTCCAGTAAGCAGAATTTAAAAGGCTTTCTGCTCGGGCTTGTCTAAGGGCCAGATGGATAAGAAGGCTGGATGTCAGCTGGACCCTTCACACTAGAATGCTGATGGAGGTTTGGAAGTCTGATTGTCTCAAAATGATTTATTCCGGTTTCATAGAGGCCGCCAGATTCACTGACAGAGCATGTCAGCTTAACAGTGTCACTCAAAGTTTGTGGAACCAGACAGAGTGTGTTCCCATTAAACACACAAGACAGTACATGTTCACGATTCCCTCTCTTTCCACACAGACAGTGTGACAATGTTTCTGTTTGTCCTGAGTTGGCTGTGATTTACACATTACTAACACAAACACACACACGAAACAAGGTCCTTCTCTTAAAAAGACGAGTCGCTGTATTTCTGTCAGCATCATATGTTGTGAGAGTGTGTCTGACAGATATCTCTATGTCAGACAATGAATGTCTAATCAAATATAAAGTAAATAGACAACTGAAACATAAGGCATGTTTGTACCGTAGAGGAAATTCTGTGTAAAAGCATCACATTTAAACATATTGTCTCATTTTTTATTCACTATGTTTGATAATTACACGCACATCATAACTTCCACAGGCACTACAGAACTAAGACCCATTTGAAATACACCTGTACAGACCGTTTAAGTGTAGAGCTCTTAAAATGCCGAGCTTGTAAAATTTAACAATTTACGCAGAAAATAGTTTGCTATGCTGAACATTATTTACATTTTTCAAAAATGCATTTAATATTCTGTTTATCTGTAGAGGCTCTCTGTCTTTTCTTTTGTATATACTGAAGTTTGTGTATCCATGTTATTCCAAAGAAAACATACAAAAATAAGGTCAAAAACTCTCAAAAATAGGACCTAAGATGCAGTAACAGACATTTATAACCAATGAAATGATAAATTACAGTTTACAGTGAAAACTATTGAAATGCAGAAGGCTGTCACATAATTTATACAAATGTCTCAAAATAACAGAATCCTCTAAATATTCAAAACATTCATTATAAAAACATGATTTATATAAGAAAGGAAGGCAGAAGATAGGAAATGTAGTAAAATAAACATGTTGTCTTTCTATCAAAATAACAAGACTTACATGTTCAGTCATAAAGACTATTTTTCTGTTTAAAGGACACTGGGTGAAATTATCAACTCAAGCTTACATTCTTTTCATCATGGTAGTCGCGTAAAGAAAGGTCGAAAGTCCGTTTAAATCATTTCCTAAATCTTTGTTTTCACATTCCAAGCTTCTGCCGACATGCTTCCGGGATAAAGTCACAGTACAGGAGCACACGGATCTACTTCCTCCTGGCATTTACACTCTTACAAACCCAGTTCATGCCATCCTGGAACACATTTAACATCAACTCACAGCATGTACAGTACACAGAATAACTGCAGTCAATACTGTGCATTGTGCAAGTTCACAAAAACAATAAACAAACACAATAACTCACCTGCATCCCCTCTCCTGTGAGAGCAGAACAGGACTGGATCTGCCAGACTCTGTCTCTGATAGTGTGCAGATTCAAACCCTCGGCTATCTCAGATGCGGGCGCTGCAGTGAGCAGGTCCTGCTTGTTAGCAAAAACCAGCACTGGGACTCCACTGAGTTTTTCTTCATCCAGTAACTCAGCCAGTTCCTGTGAGCAGAACACTGAATGCAGGAACTGCAGGAAATAGACGGAAATTAAATTAATAAAAAGTCTCACCTGTCCCGTTTCTTCAAACCGTTTGCGGTCTGCGCTGTCAATGACATAAATCTGAAATACAGAAATGCATATACAGTTAAGATTGAAGTATTGTTGCCAAAACATTTTTCTAACGTTTAGAAGAAAAAAACATTAAAAATGTTACTTTGAAAGTTCTAAATTTTAGATGCTGTATTAACGTTATTGGTTGGTTATTAGAACGGTATTCAAACAAATTTATTTCTCTATATATTTTTTAAAACATTCTACTAACTACTTAAAAACAATGGTTTTGTGTATATATAGCTTTAAAAGCATTTTAATAATGTTACTGCAAGAACATTTTTGAGAGATGCTGAGTGATGAAACATCTCACCAGCAGGTCTGTGTTCTCAAAGTAATTACTCCAGTAGGGTCTGATCTTTCTCTGGCCACCGATATCCCACACGTTCAGCTTGAATCCTTGTGACTGGACACTCTTGATATTAAAACCCTGCAGAATCAAAACGTCAGTCAAGCGGCTACTGTCCTGTACAACCAGCATTGAACATTATTATTCAGGTGTGACGGCTGTAGTTTCATCACCTGTGTAGGTGTAATATGAGTGATATCTTCTGACGCCAGCTGTTTCAGCAATGTGGTCTTGCCACCGTTGTCGAGGCCCAGCAGCAGGATCCGCACCTCCTGATTGGGGGTGCTTTTCAGCTTCCGTAAAATTGACAGCAAACCCTAAAAATCAGACAAACGTGCCATCATACAGCGTCACCGATGGACACGCAAACCAGTGACGTCATACGTGCACCAGTGACGTCAAACGCACGAGCATCAGCAAACAGGTTTCAATACAGTCTCTCCAGCTAAGCTCCAGTTCTGAACGTTTGCCAACATTTTCGTTACTCACAGAAACGTTAATGGAACGTTCCTATAACGGAAAATCGTTAGCTGGTTCGAGGGATAAGTGAACTGGTTCTAGATGTATTTTCCCCTCTGACGACGTATAAAACGAGGAATAAAACTCTGCTGCATAAGCAAAGCAAACAGTCGTGACAGCAAAACGGTCCAGCAGGCGAATCTCAGAAGCGCTGCTCACCAGAACCGCTCGATACATCACATCCACAATTCCCTCAAAGCATTACGACTCACGCTAATTCATTTGAGTATGTGGCCGACAGGAGATGCTGCATCTCGGACACGGTCTTTATCGCGTGTACAGTTTAGAAAGTGTTTATTATAAGCGCTGAATCTCACCATCTTGTGCCTCTGCTGCCCTGAGACGCCGCCGAGGGTTACTAAGGGACGAGAGGATGACGTAGCACACAAAACATGCGTAAAACACACCACAGGCGAGATGTGACGTAGAGCACGAAAACATTTACGCCTTTACAAACGAATTCGTTTCAGCAATGCTGTCAGACACGTTATTTTTTATTTTGTAATATAAACGTTTGATACATGAGAACTACTTTCTTCATTTTTGTACCCAGCAGTCTTACTATGTCTACTACTATTATATTTAAAGTATAAAAAAGCGTTACTTGCGTTACTTATGAATTGGGGGGGGGGGGGAGCTCTGCTGATCAGTGATTGGAGGGTTAAACGCCACGTGCTCGTGTACTGGTACAGACCCACATCACCAGTGTTACGGTCACTTTACTGGGTTTAACTGGACCTCAGCGCTGCAGACGGCAGTGTCAAGTTGCGTTATAAAGGTGTTCATTGTGTGTTTATTGTTTTATGATGTAAAAATAAACCTGTGCTCTGTGCTTATTCACGGCAGTGAGCTGGTTTATTATTGATGACTTGCTGTTTATTATTTGATTTGATGACTGTAATGCGTCATATTAATTCCTGTCACACGAGGGCAGTGTGTGATCACATGTAATTCCGGACGAGAACACGAGGGTGCGTGTGTGTGTGTGTGTGTGTGTGTATGCAGCGCTTGTGTTAAACATTCACCATTAAACTGTTAAGATGCACTGAGACTGTTTTAAAATACACATTATGGTAATGAGTTGCACAAAAATGCTGTTTTTATTAAACTCAGGACAGATGTGCTAAACTACTCAACCAGTTTAGATAGAGACATGACAGAAGCAGGTGAAAGTGTTTGACTGGTATCTGATTCAGACTGTCTGTATATTGGAATGATAACTGATAACAGCTGACTGCAGCTCAAAACTGTTTATCTCCTTAGATTCATCCAAATGGACTCTGTAAGTAAAAAAATGAATGTGTGCTTGAGGCTGCCCAAAACCATCTGTTTGAACAGGCAATATGTCAAGTTATATAAAGGCAGGGTGTTTTTCTCCAGAAATATGTGTGTTCTGCTGGTTGAAAGTCTCTTAAAATCCTGATAGCAATCAAGTAAAGTGATCTAAAGACTGTGCAAGGAGCAGGACCCTAAAATGTTTGTCCAATCGTTGCATTCGGTCCATTCATGGTTTGTGGGAGTCGTGGTTTGGAGAGCTCTGAAGGGATCTTATGTTTTAAAGCTAGCTGGCTATTGCTGGCCTACCCTTAGCTTTAATGTGGTGTTTATTCATTCATCTCTGTAATATTTCTGGATTAATGAATAATGTGGATTTGCACACATGGAGATGAAAAAAGACTATCAATGAAATCTGATGTAGTTGAAGGTTTTATTTGGTAATACTGTATATTCATCTGTCAAGTGAACATCCACATGAGAAATACAGAAGCATTAGAAACATGCATAGTCTGCTTTCTCTAGCACAGCTCTCACGTGTGCTGCAGACACATTCCTGTCAGCAAATCATTCCAGAGAAAAGACTCGTAAAAATAACATCGTTATCATATAAGGTCATCAAAGGTAATATTATCATATTTAAAAAAGTAGAAACATCATTTAACTTACGCAGTTGAAGTTCAATAACAATTCATACAAAGCGGTTTAAAGGAGTTAAAGCGCCGTGTATTAAACATTAACCTTGTAGATTTATAGAGCAAGAGTTCACGCTTGTTACTGGTATCAAGAAAAGTGATATGAAAATAATCTTAATTTAAATCACAATGAATAAAAAACACATTTGTGCTGGAACACTGATAGCCAAAATATAAAGGCCTAAATGTAACAAGTACCCATGATGATGCTCCCTTGTCAAAACAAACAATCTGTGTTGATTTTATACAACTGTGATGTGTTTAAACTGTCTTACCTACCAAACATGTCTCTCTCTCTTTCATCTGTCTGACCACACTGGGCCAAAGGCAGAGCGCCTAGCAACTGGTATTCTAACGTCCTGCCCCTCAGTCACATGACTCAGCAACGTCCAATCAGGGGACAGCTGCAACAATCCAACTCTGTGCCTTTCTCTCAAGCTGCCAATAAACTCCTGAGTTTACTGACATCACAGGGGGAAGGACCGAATCAGAGCATGCCAATCCAATCACCATGGCAACTAAAGTCCCATGCACCTCTTTGGGCACATCATCTAATGACACATACCAGAACAACACAAGGTAAAACTGGGTTTTGGATAATGAATGATTCGGTGAATGGATGAAGCTTAGAGCTTTACTAAACGTTTGCAACCAGCATGAAAGCATTTATATTTGCTCTCGTGAAAGAAAAGCAGAGTTATGAAAAACAGAGACAGCCCTCCTGGTTTTGTCTGCTATCATTTCCTTAAAAAAGTGCAACAAGTTCAACTCATTACCAGAGAAATGAAGGTGTAAATCAGACAGATAATCTCGTGAGTAACAGAGACTAACAAAAGGTTAAGAAAAATAAACAGACTTACTTACAAAACAACTTATAAGGGATGCGTCAATCATAAATGTGCATAAAAACTCTGATCAGTGAGGAATTTACTGTATATTGCTAAACTGTTTATGAACGATAGAACCATCGACAGGATAACAGATGTTTGTTATTTTTTCATTTGTGTATATATGAAGGATACGCCATAAAGCATATACAGACAATTTTTAAAGCAATGGATGTCAAAAGTTAGGAACAGCTTCATATACAACAGTTGGACATTCTTAAATTTGGTCAGTAGCACTAGGAGATTTTGTTTCCCTCACAAATTCATGTCTAGTGACTGATTTTGGTCTTTTTTTCTTTTTTCAAACCCCAGCTGCCAAAAGTTCGTTCTGACCCTGTCACATCTTCCTGCCTCACCATTTCTCTGAGAGAGAACCACTGAAATTACCTTCAAAAGTCATACTGTCACTGTCGCCCCGTGTGGGTTTGGACCAAAATTCCAAAGGTTGAGACTGTTAGAGGCTGTAAATATGAAAACAATGTAGACATTGTGAATTTGTGTTTGCAGAGAGAAATGGAAGCGCTGTTGGGGGCAGAAAGTGCTAATTTAAAGGTCCGTGTTTTCAGGGTGCCATGTCTCTCCAGCCTGTCTGATATCTAAAGACGACGTTACACTAATCTAACATTTCAATTTGGTTTTGTTGATATTAACTCACATCTTATCTAGGATGTTTTGTAAGAGCCTCGGACATGGCGACATGGAGAGGGAGAGAGAGACAGGTTTAAGGATCTTCCACATCCAGAAACTCTTTCTTAGGCGGCGCGGCACCACGATACCAGACGCAGGATCCGTCTCCTCTCTTGATGCAGGCGTAGTGATCTGACTGACGGCCGTGAATAATCTTCTCTGTCACCCAGTCCGTCCACAGACACTCCTCAGGGGCATTGATCTCACACGGGAAGGTCGCACAGCGCGTGATCTGTGATCAACAAAACAACAGACTAAACAACTGCTTTAACAACTGCCAGATCGTCGTCTTTCTGTTTACAGACTGACAATTCTCCTGAAATTAGATCCGACAGCTCCAATGATTTATTATTATACTAAACAAATCGGGGTAAGGTAAGCTGCTATCCATAACTTTTTTGGTAAAAAATTATATGTTTGAAACAGAGTTGGTGCCAGAGAGGGAATTTTTACAGTACGGTAGCTTCTTGTACAAACAACAAGCGGTAACGATGATTATGTGTCCACAGGCGGAACATAAGTCACCTTGCAGTCACAGCCCATCTGGTAACGCTGAGTAAGGCTCTTTCTCTGGGTGGCACTCATGGAGTCCCAGGGCATGATGAGATCACAAAGAGTCACGTGCATTTTGCCGTTGGCCTCCCCCTTGCCTGAAACACAGTGTGCAGACAAAACAACCTGAACAGACTGCCAACAGCTGATAGTCACGGCTAACAGACAAAACAAAAGCATTCAACAACATGATAACGAGTTGCCACGTTTACCAAGCCTTGTTTTCTTTAAGAATAAACTACCCATCTGTTAGTCATCTTATGTGCTGTATTATGACTGAACCCAGTTATGGAAGTCGTTGGAAAGCCAAAAGCCTGAGAAGCACAACACACAAAGCTCTCGAACCCTTACGGTAGGTAAAAGAGTAGCTACCCACAGATTTCACAGAGCGGGAGGGAACGTACAAATAAAATGACATTACAGTAACCATCTTGAGGTGGTTTTTTGCCCACAGCATGACATTTCCCTCTCTGCTCTGGAATTATGTCGTTTCTATGCAGAAGGGAATGTGTCCCCTGAAATCACAACGTCAGCAGTTATTCTGCGCTACTGGATCAACCGCTCTCATTATTTTAGCCCTCCTCCTCTCAAACTTTGGCTTCTGGACGCAGCTGCTACCCTCCACAGATCTTCTGCCCTGTCAGCTCTGTAATTTGGGTTGAGATGGAATGATGGTGTGAGATGAGAAAACCAGAAGATGTTTGTGTTCATCTTTTCACGTTATATTTTTCCCCTCTAGAGTTGCCTGCTCAGCAAGTTTATTAGAAGAGCATAATCACATTCAGTCATGAATCCAGAAGCTGCGTATCACAAAGACACGGTTTGCAAACCTTCGTTTGTTCTGAGAAACAGATCGCTTTAATTAGAGAACGTGCCAAGTGTGACATGTGGCAAGTGCTTCGCTGTGAAGGCAGTAACCAAAAGCATGAATTACGCATTTATTAGACCACAAACTTTTACCTGAGATGAGGTATTCCTTCTTGCCATTTGCTTCCAAATTTGTCACCCCACACACGGCAGACGAGGGCGCAGTGAAAACAAAGTCGATGTGACGATCCGGGCCTTTAAACATCTAAACAGAATCCAGAAAATCAGATTTAATGATGTTTTGGTTGGATACAAAAGATGGATAGACAGAAACAAAATCTGTCATCATGTGTCTCACCTTGATCTGCTTAATGTCATACTGGATCCGTTTGATGGGATTCCCATAAATATCATTCCCAGAATCCACTTCTTTTTTTCCAACCACCCTGGCCCTGATTACTGCAGAAGAAGAGAATGATGACAAACTTGTTTTCATAACCGAACTGCCAAAAAACCTTCTATCAACATAATGAATGAGAACATTAGATAATTTGAGCACAGTTTGGTCTCCTATGACCATGAAATGTGCTGGAAGATGGGCAGCAAATAATCCTTTAAGTTTTTCAATTTAGTCACAAAATTGTAATATTGAGCTCAACTTTCAACCCTGTTACTCACACTGTTTCTGCCCTCTGAAAACAGTGTGGAAGATCTAACAAAGAGATTCTGTCGTATCAAGATAAAAACAGACACATGACTCTCGCTCTGTGCCATCTCTCATCTGAGGTCTAAACAGCAGCGAGAGGTCTCTCATACAGAGTCATGCCCCCAAATCCACATCTCACTTCCTGACAGAA
>JAZGTJ010009789.1:0-18916 GCA_036877575.1 Botia almorhae
AGCTCCGTTTATAAACATATTACTATAATTTCAGTTGCTTTAGCATTTCCCCTGTTGAAAAATACAGACCAATTGTGTTAAGAAATATTTCTTAACAAAATAACAAGCATATAATTAAAGCGTATAAGCATATTATTGGCGCATAGAGTTCTGTTAATCACAGCTCTTACATATATGCATTCGTTTCTTGACTGTAGTCATGCGTCATCCATCTTAGAAGTGGTGCTAATTCTCATGCTCAACTCACTTAATATTAATGCCTCTCACTATGTACATGTCAGAGTTTAAGTACTGTATGTATGATACTGAATGTATCTGTCGAACTATGGCCGCACTACACCAAAAATGTGCTCCTATACAATTAGCTACCGTACAGATTATCTACCATATAGAGTGCTAGTGAGAAAATAAATGAAATGCAACACAACTGTGTGTCTGAGTTTCGATCACCTCTCAGATAAAACACACACACAGGGTTGCTTTTAAGTAATTCAGAAGGTCCTAAGATCCTTCATTTACATTTACATTTAGTCATTTAGCTGAAGCTTTTATCCAAAGCGACTTACAAATGAGGACAAGGAAGCAACTTCAATCACAATAAGAGGCAACAATGAATAAGTGCTATAGACAGGACCTTCAGTATGCAGGTGATATCCAGAGCTGTGTCTAATGGGGTAACAGCTGGGAATGATTCCTGTGGACTGGAGATCAGTGGGATGGAACAGGGGCTATATGTGAGATGATCCAACAGTGTCTCATCTGGAAGATCTAACAGTACTTCTGGGATGTGTTGAGTTCTCGTGCTAGACTGTTATTCATCTCTTTGTTTGACCCAGCCCTAGTTCACGACACTCAAAATGCAAACTACAGAGATATGATCTTTCAAATCTACAAGGGTCTAAAATGGGGGGTAAAAACCATGCTGCACCCTGGCCACTTCCTCTTCAAACGTTTTAGGAACGTTATTAATGAATGCATTTAAAACCAGTGCTGTTCAACCAGTGCTGTTTGTAACTGACGTTGCTTCCTTGTCCTCATTTGTAAGTCGCTTTGGATAAAAGCGTTAGCTAAATGACTAAATGTAAATGTCACAGTTTCTTTCCCGGGTGATAACCGAAATAAAAAGATCAAATTGTTCACCTAATTATTTGGTACTTTCTCATGTAGAAAGTTTCTGACTTGTGTGCTACATATATATGACTATACGGATGAGTGTACATGAGTTCCTCAGCATGGCGTGCCGTGGCTAATGTTTAATGCGTACAGTTGTCACATTACCTATTAAAAGACAAGCTGTGGATGAATAACTCTACATGACAGTACATGACCTGAAACCGAACCCTGCACATGGAATCTAAGTTCCCATGTGACCAACTTTTTAAACTTGCATGACATTTTAAGTAAATTCTCAACTTCCCAAGTTTTCAATAAATTGCACAGTATAATCTGATGACTGATGTGACTGACTAGATGTGATTTTAACAGGTTTATTGTAATACCATTTCAAAATCGGATCAAAATTGAATAGAATTGAAACCATATAAATAAAAATCAAATCGAATCACCACATTGGTCGCAGTACCCAGTCATACAACATACTAAATCTGAGATCAAAAACTAATGTTCAATGTTTTTATTTTAATATTTAGGACTGATTTTGAATAAGTAGCTCTTTGAGTATATTTGGACACACTTTGTGGATCATAGATTTAATGAACACATCTGCACAATGTTAAACATCAACACATTGATTTCTTCCTGTTTATAAAAGCTGCAGAATGCATTAATGTGCATGAACCAATCACACGTTACCTCACCTATAGTGTTGCAACTTATCCTGCTATTGAGGTAGGTTGTAACACTCGAACCCCATCTATAACATTGATTCTCGACACCTGTTTATATTCACAGATCTAACATATATTCGAATCACTGATGTTTGTAGATGACAGATGTTGTTTCCTGGTGTTTGAGATCTAGGATTAAAACTCCCAGAACTGTTTACAGTTAAACAAGGTGTTACAAACAAAGAGCAGGTGTGATAATGCAGGAGTGGCAGTAAATGGGTATCTGAGAGTGGGGAGGAGTGTTGGAAAAAGGGAAATTATTCCCGGTTTATCAGTCAGGGTCAACATTTTGTGGGCCCAGTTTTGTATCAGCTTTTAAATTTACATTCCTGCCCTAAACACTGCTTTAGTGGGGCAGTGTATCGGTCTTTAGGTCTGTCCTTTTCTCATGCTGCCATGAGCACATGTTCTGTCAGGGGCCTCCCCTCCTTGGTCAAATATTGTTAACATTAGTTCACGCATTGACTAATATGAACTACCAATAATAATATATCTTCACAGCATTTATTAATCTTTGTTTATGTAAGTTAATTCAAAGTTCATTGTTCATTTATGTTAGTTCATTTTGCATTAAATGACCAAGTTCAGTCATGAAACTCTAGAGGCAAAGGCTTATAGTTCCTTGTCTGCCAGACAATCTGCTTGCACATCGGTGTGACTCAAATTGTAGCTAATTCACGGCCAATGACACTGCATGCCTCTGTCTATACATTTAAACAGTCTCTTAGCGTTCTGTAAGCAGTTTGGTGCAACACGCTATGAGAGCCCTAATAATAGTGCTTCAGTTTTGTTTCTTGAAGTACATGCATTCTTAACATCGCAGCAGCATCTCATGCATGCCGACTGCGGCGTGTGTGTATTAGCAGCAGCAGCTTTCACTTCGCAAGAGCTGCAGTGGTGTAAGCAGATCTAGTTCTGCCAAGACCAAATGCATTGACATATCATGAGCATTAGCATGCTAAAATCTTTTCTGAAAGTTGTCATAGCTGAATTAATGTTAAGAAACACGAGTTCGTTTGTAGAAGAACTGTTGTTTATTGTTACATTACTGCTCACTACTGTAGCTACTGTTGACAAATGGAATCAGGAAGTGTTTCCGGAAAACGTTTTATCAAGAAATCTAAAAATGTGCCTTATGCAACATAACAGGTTTTATTGAAGTAAAAAGGTTATAGCAATACCAGTAATGTTTATGCATTAACGGAACAGATAGAAATAAAACTTACACGTTACAATTGTATGTTGCTATTTACATAACAGATTTAAACTCTATCCTGTTTCTGTTATCTGTCATCCATCGCTATGATGGTTGACTCAGACAGATGGATATCATGACAGGCATCTCACTGCCACTCACACATACATGCATGTGTTTTCTCACACATCTGAAAATAATATACATGATATATATAATATACATGTGCTGTACATGTTTTTTCACAGTTAAGGTTGTCATATGTAAGTACATGCAACAGGAATAAATGTGCAATCAATAATTATATCAGAGTAAAGTTTTATTGAATCTACAGTGATTTTCTCATAATAACACAAACATTCAAAAAGTTATTCTGCACTCATCCCAGCTAACAAGAAACGTTCTCAGACTGTTGGCCAATGATATAAAACGTTCTTTTAAAGTTATCCAAATGTTCGTGCAGTAACATCAGTTGAACATTTTGTAATGTTACTCATTGTTATTTATAGAAACGTTAGGAAAACATTCTTTACAGCCTAATATTGTTAGTTGGTTTGATTGATCTATTATTTACAGGCCATGCTGAGCTAAAATCCTGATGGGCAAAATAAATTGAGGGTATTTGTTCAGCTAATTCATTCATTTGCATATTCATTGCATTTAAAGCATTTATTTATATTGTTTGTAAAATTGAGCGCCACACATTTGAGAAGAACACAAACACCTCTTTTATTCTCAGCATTGCTACATGAAACCATGTAGAGCAGATGGCCATCATTATGTATGTAGTGTTAACCTTTATACTCCTATCACATATATTATTACATCCTGCGCAACAGCATAATATTTTTAAGCAAAACTGATTCCTGAATTTATTAATGAAATTGATTTCACATATATAAATGTGATTGTTTTGATGTACTACTTTAGTTATGCACAACCAGGCCTATAAGGGTTAAACAAATAAAAAAAAATAACATCTGTAAATAACAGCAAAAAAAAGGCACCCGCCCTTTTCTAAACTTGTCTGCTTCATCCGGGAAGTGTCTTGTGTTTTCCATGGTTTAAAACCAGAGCCGTGTGAAGCGGAAAACCAAGCTCTCGAGATGTCAGCTGTCAGATCTCTGCCTGCACGCCCCACAGAGACATCGACTCACCACTCAAAGCCCACATCCACAGCACCTGTTTTCCACGCAAACAAAATCACCCACACTTCCTGTTGATGTTTTTCTGTGTCATCTTTATTTGGGGTTTACAACAAATAAATACAAATAAAGATACAGAAAATATTTTCATTGCAATGCAGTGAAAAGCCATGCAATTTGTTTATTACAAAAGTCAGTTTTTTTATGAAGTCTACTTATATTTCTTCTGTACTCTATCCTTGTGATGCATTATACTAAAAGAAGTTCTATTTTATGATTTATGATTTTTAAAATGCACTACTACTTGTTTACATGGAAGCACAGAATATAAAGCATAAACATACACAGAACAGACAATATAATGCTAAAGCTATGCAAATGCAAATGTAAAGAACTCATAAAAACATTATTTTACAAATCAAGCAACCTTAATTAATACAATAAGCTGACAAAGACATGACACTTAGAGTACAGACAGACCAGCATTATGATGTAGGTTCATCATTCTATTGTCTCTGAGTACAGTGTGTGTGTCTGTATAGGGTCTACCCCTTTAGCACACAGCGGTGAGCACTATAGCCTTGTGACCTTAAAAACAGGCCACAGTACACAGGTCAGGATGACCTCATCACACCCTTTTCAAGACACATTTCCTAGAAGAAAAAATGGTTATTATAATGAGCAACATTTCAGAGGCAGGACATCCAGCTCATACTACGCAGTATATAAACATATGACCAGCCTAAACAGTGGCTGTCAGACAGTTGAGGACAAATGCAAACATTTCAAGTACCACCTTGTTACAATACTGTACTTTCTATTTTTTCAGCACAAGCAAATTTACATTTATTGGAACACAATTATGGACTGTGTAAACAGCATCATTAATATTTCTGTAGTTAATTAAATTAACTACAGGAAATGAATAATTAGTTTTTAATAATACTTCAAAAGACATCAGCACATGCATTGACTGGCCCTTCTTTAGACCTTTGGAAGGTTTCCTAAACAGCATTAAAAATTAAATTATACATATATAATAATAATAATACTTGTAACATAATTTGAGATTACTGGCATATTTAACCATACATATGTTTAACCAAAAAATATGTCAACGTTGCAGTGTAAAGCTGACCAGACACCCCCAAAAAAGTAATTATTATAATCATTATTCTTGGGAAATGGATTCTCCACAGTATTCAGTAAACAACATTGTGAAAAATTTAGAATTAATGTTGTTTACCTTTAATCACATAATTGCATATGTGGTTGGTTTTTGAATAATTTAATGTGTCATTTACAGTATCAAGAGTTAAATAAACAAAAATTTGATTAATTACACAAATGTAGCATTAACAATAGGCCTACTACTACAAACTAACTGATTAATAAATACACAAACATGCTATGGTATGTTTTTATGGTTTATATAAGCACAACAACATGAACCAAAGCATTACATCTGTGACCGTTGAATGAGGAATATGCAGATATGCAAATCAGTCACAAAAACAAAAAACACACGGAAAAAGTCCTACACTTCATTTCCAGAAGTAACAGAGACACAAACTGGAAATATTTGTTTTGTTATTATCCACCCCTGACTAAACCAGTGAAAGAAAACTAAACTGGGCCCCGTTTAGAATATGCATGTTAAATAGCTGCAAGATTTACTCTTTCTAAGAGCAACTGCATTCATACTGCACTTAAAAATCAATTGCATTGTGCAATGAAATGTATAAAAATCACAGTTTAATCTATTTTATGCATTAAACTGTTTAGAACTTTCTTTAATGCTTCTCTTTTTGTGAAACTCACATCGCAATTATTTTATTGCATGCATTAAAACAACAAAAGCTCTGTCATGTTGACGCTTCTGCAACAATGCAAGAACATAGATACAAAAATACCTTAAAATCTCAAAGCTGTTTTTGTTTCTGTTAAAAATCACCTTAAAGTCTCACAGTTAATCTCTGGCATAATTTTGAAAGTAGGTAAGTGGGATGATTTGTATCAAGGGTTTTTTATGTCAGTATTATTTTTCCACAGGAAGTGGGCGCTGTGCAGAAACAAGAAATAGCACCAAACTTCCTGTTTGCGTCACAGACGCCTGCGGTTGTTTGTGTCTTCTGTGGGGCAGGTATGACAGGATGTGTGTGTGTTTGCGCATGTGTCTTAGCGCGTGTGGGTGGGTGACAGAAATGAGGACAGGAAGACTGATGCATGCGCATTTTGCACAGTTTGCAGCTTGCAAAGAGAGAGAGAAATGTAGCACATGCATGACTTTGGTCTGTTATGAACCTTATAATCTGCCATCATACGTGCCTACTTTCCCTGAAACAATTTTCTTTAAAAATACCTTGTAATGCTTGTGCCCAAACCATTTATTTTACATTTATTTTAGTTTGTTGCACTTTAATATTAAAAGTGAATTGCAGAATGTCAAGTGCTTTTACCACCCTTCTTATTTATATTTGTAACAGAGTGTAAGTCATATAAGTAAATAGAATGATATACTATATTCATATTAAACATATTAAATATTATTAATATTAATATTCTGATGTCGCAAACATTCCGATGATGTGAAAGTAATGATTTCATCGTTTTATTTTATGTTTAACTTGTTTTATGTTATTTTATGTTAACTTTTATGTTCTACTCATTTCAGTTAAATTTAGTTAAGTATGTACACATGTAAAAGTGTAAGGAATTGAGAAACAGTCATTATTTTACATTGCATTATTTATTTGCATTGTTTTGTATGAAAACTATGGTCTACATGTGATCATATTTCATTGAATCATCAGTCTGTTATGCATATTATGCAAAGTACAGTCATTAGGTCATGTACAGGTCTCTAAACTATCACCATGCTTCAGTCGTTTGAGCTTATTATTTAGCAAATAATTATCCTTATACCCTGACTCCTGATGTCAAGACAGTGACGGAAGCCTCCAGCAGGGGGCCTAGGTCAGGATCATTTTCCTAGCAAAATCTAAGTACCTACTGACACCTATTGACAGTGTTCAGAATCTGCAGTCTTGGGATTACAACTACATGTAGTATCTCTAATCGTACACTAGATGACGCCATTGCATCAATCACGGATTTAGCTGTCTAAGAACTGTTTCAGCTCCCCCTAAACCAAACCAAGAGACATTGTTCTGTACACTGTACAGTTCACTATATAAAGGTATAGGGTGTCATGGAAAGTCACGTCTCACATTTTCTGAAGTTTGTGAGCCCGAAATCCCATGCACGTGATAGCCTGCTAATCATAACCCTTGATTAATTGACGTCATTCATCAAATAATTGACGTTATTCCGGTGTTGTGTGCGCAGCCGTGCAATAAAATAAGATATGCTATATATTTTACATCCCATAGGACAATCGTTTAATATAAAAAGAAACTTTAAAAGGAGTGAAACCTTGAACTTTGAGAAAGATTAAAACATGTACAATTGCATGCATTCATGGACTGTCCGATTTTAATAGAAGTTCGCACAGACATCATCGCCCATCATTTTTAAGTGAACGTCGTTGGTAAGTCAGACATGTTTTATCTGAAATATAGGCTGTTGGCTGGCTGAACTTAAACCACACTGTTCTTTCCATTGTGTTGCCTGATGGATTTGATGCATTTATTGAACTATTAAGATTACAGTAATAATTTGCAGCATCCATCGTTTGTTTGGTTGTTGTCCATGTGCGTTTGTCTGATCATGCGCACTGCCTTAATCCGATATGTTCACGATGTCAGGTTTCATGGCGTGTACCTGTTGTTGTTACTGTTTCGTGCTTAAATGGCATAGTAATATATATTAGTAAAATAATTTCCGATATAGGTTTGTGCCCTGTTGTGATGGGATTCCATGCAGTTACTATGACAACATTAACCATATACTGGCATTTTACTGTATAACAGACGTAGATAAAAGATTTGCATTCTGTATATAAACTTCATTGTAAATTAGCTTAAGTAGTGATGAATGAAAACAATATACATCTTATTTTAAAATGCTCCTGCATCATAGTATATCAAACAGCAGGCGGTGCTGTTGGCCTTCTTTTTGCTGAATAAATGATCCACATCAACAATGACACGTTGGACGTTGAACTATTCTTTGTTTCTTGGCCAGCCGGATTTGGTACTGTAAATGCTTATGGATTAATTGGCCAATAAACCACTTGTCTTCACATTTTACAAATCCATCCTTGATTTTGACTGGAGAGGAGACAGGACAGGCTGTAGATTGTAGCTCTTTTATGTGGCTGACTCAGAATCACAGGTACCTCATTGACATGTAAAATGCTTTTTCCATGAAGTCCACTCGAGGTTTAAACTTCTTCCACACAGTATTATGTAGTGTATCTGGGTAATAACACACTGAACAAAAGACGTAATAAGACAGTAACACATAATAAAGTTAGTTTATAGTTTGTATTTGAACTTATACACTCCTTATGAATTGTTACATAATGGTTTTCTAGGTTTTTGTATGGAGTACATGTGTTTCCTGTTACTGTGGGCCTCAGAGCGCAGTAATAGACAGCGGAATCTGTAACTGTTGTAAAAGACATTTCCAGATGAACACGTTTCTGTGCTTTTTGAAGTTTGATGGACAGACGTGGATGAGGCGGTTCGGCTGTTCTCACATATCCAGAAGCTTCATCAATCATTAATAGAAAATCTGGACTTGATCCAGGTTTTTGTCGGTACCAGAGCAAGCTGTCCACTGAGCCTTTATATGTGCATGACAAAGTAATGTTTTCATCCTCTATTAAAAACAATGTTCTCTTATCTGGTTCAATGGCGTTCTCGGTAGTTTCACCTGTAAATACATTGATGTTTTATTTAGTGTTGAAATAAAAAGCAAAACAGCAAAACTAATTGGTTATTCATGGTTTTTCGCCTAGCTGAAAGATTTTAAAACGATTCAAGCTAATTTCTTACCAAAATAGTGGAAAAATATGAACAGAAAGATCAGCAACATTGTTTTTGTCGAGGTTTGCTTGGAGAAGTCATACAGCTGTTCTCTCATAACTTTGGAGGCAGTCACACTTTTGTTTAGCAATGACTTACCCCCTCAGCCGGCACCGCCCACTTCATATAACATATAACTTTCACGACTTCACAGTTTTGTTTCTGAGGTTCTGTACAGTCTTACTCTTAGCACACATCTATGGGATATACAGTAGCACAGCAGCTTTTGACAAAGTACAGTATGCATGCAATAGGAATACTAAATGATTTCTGTTTAATTTAGAAGTAAACACGAGGTGTGTGTTGTGTTGTGTTTTCCTGACATTGTCAATGTTTGCTCTTTCAGGTACGATATTGTGCTCACTGTAACTTTCAGACCTTCAGTTATCAGAGATTAAACTGTAACTGGCTTGCCCTATCAAAAAGACTAAACATATTTTTCATTCACATTTCTCCCTTTGTTAGACAGTGAGTTAATTTATTTTTTACAAAATATTTTTAGTGGATTTATGTGAAGTTGATTTGAAATTGAGTAGCATCCTCTGTCCTCCATCCTAAATACTGTTTTTCAGTTTTTGTACAGTATTGTTGTGTTTCCTGTCACTGTGGGCTGCAGGGCACAATAGTACACAGCAGAGTCTGATACAGCAGCAGAGGAGATGATC
The DNA here is from genome assembly GCA_036877575.1 of Botia almorhae. Taxonomy (NCBI): domain Eukaryota; kingdom Metazoa; phylum Chordata; class Actinopteri; order Cypriniformes; family Botiidae; genus Botia; species Botia almorhae. Next base: position 9,844 of record JAZGTJ010009789.1, read on the forward strand.
AGATCCACACGTTTATCATCATGGAGTCTGATGGACATGTGTGGTTGAGGTGGAGTAGCAGATATTATAGTTTTAGTAGACTCAACAATCAGCACCAGAAACTCTGGTCGTGATCCAGGCATCTGCCGGTACCAGTGGAGACTGTAAGCTGATTTATCATATGTACAGGACAGTGTGATGTTGCTTTCCTCAGTTTTAGACACAAATGTTTTGTCTGGTCTGATCTGATTTTCATTAGCTTCACCTGTACAAACATAACAAAACAAGCAGTTTAATCAATTGCATGTTTGGAAGACACATTTTAATAGATAGTGATAATATGGAATGTGGCACATATAGAAATGAATAATGGTACTTACAGTAGCCGAAGAGAAATATTAAAACAAAAGAGATTAGCAACATTTTCAGTGTCAGTGATACAGTATGTCAGTGTTGCATCTGATTTCTCCTGGTAGAGTTTACTGTATATAACATTAGGCTCCTCCCACAAGTTGTGTCAGTCATGTCTGTATATATATATATATTCATGTTGATGTTTGCTGCTGTCAGGTTTTTGTGCAGTGTGTTTGTGTTTCATGTCACTGTGGGCATCAGGGCACAGTAGTACAGAGCAGAATCTTCTGCTTCTGTAGAGGAGATAGTCAGATCCATACGTTTGTTTCCTTTATCAGCCACAGCAGACAGACGACGCTCGGGCACTGACTGGCCCTTGAGCTCGGTGTGAAAAATGAGAAACTCGGGTTCGGATCCGAGATCCTGGCGGTACCACTGTAAATTTTGTATATAGCCACTGTGGTTGCAGGACAGTATAACATCATCTCCTTCCAAAACTTGTTGCTCAGAGGAGAATCTTGTTATCACATCTGCCTCAACAATCTCTGTTGTAAAAGAAATTAACGTGTGTGTGTATAACAATTACAATGAATTAGTTGGTATGTAAATGTTTTTAATACATAAAAAATAAAGCAATGTATTGTTTCTTATGTGGAAATGATGAAACTAACCTTTTAAAAGAGAAAATATCATCAGGATCAGGAACAACATCTGTACTAACGACCAAAATGCCTTGAGACAAGATCTGCAGTTTTCTCCTAGAAAACAAATGACTGAGTTTGAAACCGTGCGCTGTCCTACAGCTACTGTAAGAGCTCCACCTGCTGGTAGAATTCACGAGGAAGAGTAAATTCAGTTTTATTGTCTCTTTTTAGAGGGTAAACTATTTCAATGGAATCTGGAAAAAATAAATTCAGAGAAGAACTGAGATTACTCGATTTATTCCTAGCTTTATTGTGTGGAAGTGAAAAAAATTAAAGGAAGTGATTCCCTTCAAAGAACTTTCATAATCAATGAACTTGGTGAACTTTACTGTAAAGCTGCTTTTAAAATGATTTGTAATGTATAGAGCATTAAATAACTAAAGCTGACTTGATTTATTGCTGTTAAGGAAGTAAATATGTTTCTTGTATGTTGGTTAATATTGTGTAATCATCATTGATCAACTGTGGCCTATATTGTAGAATGTTTCTTCCATTGATGGCCGCCACCTCCTTAACTAAATCTAAATGACATTTTTGTGTCAGTATGACCTCCTGCCAAATGTAAATGTAAAAAGAATTAGTCTAAGCGTAAAAGATTCTAGATCTCAGAAAGAAATATGGATTTTCCTTCTAGTTTGTCTCTTTGCTGTACAAAGACTGACATGGAAAAACATGGTCCATCTTCAAATGATAACTGATATATAATGCATGAAAGACAAATGGAAGTGTTTTTGTACAGTGTAGTTGTGTTTCCTGTCACTGTGGGCTCCAGAGCACAGTAGTACAGAGCAGAGTCTGATACAGCAGCAGATGAGAGCTCCAGATCCACACGTTTATCATGGAGTCTGATAGACATGTTTGGTTGAGGTGGCGTAGCTTTTGTGATAAATTTAGAGGATCTAACAATCAGCACCAGAAACTCTGGTCGTGATCCAGGCATCTGCCGGTACCAGTGGAGACTGTATGGAGTTATATCATATGTGCAGGACAGTGTGATGTTGCTTCCCTCAGTTATAGACAGAAATGTTTTCTCTGGTCTTATCTGATTCTCAGCTTCACCTGCAAAGATATAAACAAATTTAGTTTAAATGATTACCTGTCTGGAACAAAACATACACATATAATATATGTTTATAGATGGATATAGGGATAAATTAATAATAGTACTCACAGTAGCTGAAGATAAACATTAAAACAAAAGTGATATGCTGCATTTTGTTGTTTTCAGACTTCTGTATTCGCTGTGTGCTACAGTGTCAGCGTTGTGTCTGATTTCTCCTGGTGAAGTTTACTGTACATTTAGCTCCTCCCACACACAAAACGTCTGTGCACACCTACAAACATAAGCTAAGAAATTCATATTTCTTGCAGTTTTAATGTTTTTTTTAGAATATGATTCTAATGTATTCATATGTGTAGTGATGTTTATTTCAGAACTCATTTAGTCAAGATGATGCTAAGAAGACTAACACAAACGGTTTTGTAGTTCTCTGTTAATTTCCTTTATTCAAACATGTTTGCTTCAGTGAAATCAGTGTTACAGTGCAGTATACAGTGCACACTGTAAAATGATATAAATTAATTATAATTTATGTGTGTTTGTGTGTGTATATAAACTTCTGTTTATAAAATTCTCCCTTAAAATTCACCTTGAGCATCACTGTACATTAATTTAAAGGTGAAATGGACAAAATATAGCAGGAGCTGGTTAGTGTAAAGTCTGGAAAAACTTGCATGAATAAATCTTTTGACTCTCTCACAGAGCACCACCTGCTGGCAAAACATGGTAGCTTTATCGGTGCAGTTTTGACGGTCAGACATGCAAATTATAATTCAGCATTTACTGTATTTGGTTGTTGTAAAATTACAGTATTTACTGTAACTAATGATGTTGAAAGATATTGGGGCCACACAGTGTGAAGTGGCAGGAACTATTTTTAGCGTACTGTATAACATTAACAAATTTATCAAAAGTGAACATATATGACTATATGAACAAAATAACCAACACTTTATATTGTGATACATTCCCATCTAAATGATGTAAGTGCTTAATATAGTATGTGAAAGATACATTAGTGCAGATAGTGGATGTTTTTGTGTGATGCAGCTAGATTTCCTGTGACTGTGGGCACCAGGGCACAGTAATACGCCGCAGAATCGGTCTCTACAGCAGAGGAGATCTTCAGATCTACTTGCTTGACGTCTGAATGAACTTCAGCAGAAAATCTTTGTGGTCTATCTTCACTCATAATTCCATGAGGGAAGATGTACAGTAGGAACTCTGGTTTGGATCTGGGATATTGTCTGTACCATTGTAAATTCTGTACAGTAGATCTGAAGTTTTCATAACTACAGGACAGAGTAACGCTGTCGCCAACAGCGCTGTTTACGTCCACGGATAGAGGTTTTATAACGTCTGCATCTGTTATAAAACAATGAAAAGTATACATTTAAAATAAAAAAATAGAAAACCGTAGCAATATACAGTAAAATAGTAGCAAACAGTAGCTATGGTCTAGACTGAAGAGAAAAGTAAGATTTAGCTTACCAACACAAGTCCACAAAAAACTGAGGAGAGTGAAAATAATCATGGTGCCCATCTCTGATGAAGAATAAGAAATCTGCTTTTCTGTTCTGACACGGTCTCTTAGTTGAATGCTTCATAAGCTCCGCCCTCTTTGCCTCATAAGCATATTAAATATGACTTGATTGTAATTCTACCAGTGCAAAAACTTTCAATGAAGGTTACGTTAGGAGAAAGGGAATTTTAATTATAATATTATAATAATTATAATTATTATAAACGGAATAGCTCAATATAAAAATAATAGAAGTCATTGAAATGTGCAGATCAACTGTGTGTTTGTATGAACTCTGACTAAAAAAGTTTCATTAGTCTTAATGAAATTTGTAAAGTGTTTTTGTTCAATCTTGGTAACAACATAGAATTCTTGTACTTGTTAAAGCATTGAGGAAACAATGATTTTGTACAGGGGGAAAAGTGTTTCCTGTCGCTGTGGGCTTCACGGCACAGTAATACTGTGAAGAGTCTGTTACTTTAGCAGGAGAGATTTTCAGTGTCATTAGTTTTCTGTCTTTATTAACTTTAGCAGATAACCAGTGTGCTAGTGGATCCGCTTTAACTGCAGCTCCAGATTCAGTTACTGACAGAAGGAGTTCTGGTTTGGATCTCTGATACTGACGATACCACAGCAGAGTGTACACAACACCACTGTAGGTACACGAGAGAGAGACACTGTTTCCCTCTTCAACAAACTTTTCAGAGTCATGAGAAGTGATGACATCCCCAAGAGAGTCTCCTGCAAAGAAAATGAGCGAATATTACTGTAAATTCACTTATGTGTTCAGATAATGATTGAATAATAATATACGGAAATCTCACCAGCATACACTGAAAATATCAGAAGTACACAGAGCATCATGTTGGTATGAAATGAAACAGACTCGTATGTACTGTCCTCATCCTAAATGAAACAGATGAGACATTGAGCTCCACCCAGTGGCGAATGTAACAGTGTTTTTAAACCAGGTAGTGCATCACCCAATGTGCTGCGTGTGGTCCTCTACGCCACCTGGTGGACATTGTGTGAAGCACAACAAATTTTTGTAAACATTGTGTGACATTGTGTGATGCACACACATATTTTAAGAAGCACGTCAACATGATGATTTCGGATGACTCATTGTGTGAAAGCTCACATATTTGTTGCATACAAGTTGTATATTAGGTATAAAATTAATAGCAGAACAAAGTCACATGACTGTAAACAGGTTTATGTACAGTGTAGTTGTGTTTCCTGTCACTGTGGGCACCAGAGCACAGTAGTACAGAGCAGAGTCTTCCACCTCAGCAGAGTCGAGTGTAAGATCCACTTGTTTCTTGTTTTTTGTGTCTTTTGCTGACAGACGTAGAGAAGGCTCAGATGCATTTGAATTTTCATTAACAAGCAGCAGGAACTCTGGTCCAGATCCGGTATATTGCCGATACCATTGCAAATTGTACACAAGACCGCTGTAGCTACAGGACAGAGTCACTGTCTCTCCTCTGTAAACACTCTTTTTAGGAAATAGAGGTTCTATTGTGTCAGCAAAGGCGTTTTCTGTAAGGAAAAAATACAGTTGTGTTACTTTAACAGAAGGTAAATGAAAGCTTGTATGTTAACAATATGAAATATTTTATATGTATTTTTCTCTGTACCTGTGAATACTGAGAGTGATGTCCAGCACAACAGAAGCTTGATAAAGAGAGACATGATCAACAGGGTCAAAGCAGAGCGAATACTTAGCAGAATAAACCCTTCGTGCATTCAAAGTATTTATGAATAAGCTCCGCCCTCTGGCTTGGATTATATATTCTGCACTTACTCACTTTAAATATGACTAGTGACAGGTTTTCATCTAAAAGTTACAAAACAAAATGGAGACTTGCAATAAAGGATTTTTTTGGTTGAGTGGAACGTTTGTGTAATGGAAGATAGTACGTTTTTGTACAGTGTAGTTGTGTTTCCTGTCACTGTGGGCTCCAGGGCGCAGTAGTACAGAGCAGAGTCTGTGACCACAGTAGAGGAGATCTCCAGATACACGTGAGATGATTCTTTGTCTGGGATCGCTGTGAGACGTAAAGCGGGTTCAGGGGTAGCGCTGGTCTCCGTGTGAAAGATAAGGAATTGTGGCCTGGATCTGGGATATTGGCGGTACCATTGGAAGCTGGGACCAAGGCCGCTGTAACTGCAGGAGATAACAGCTTTTTGTCCAGCTACAACATGATTTTTCATTGAGAGGGATTCTATTGTATATGCATGAGCACTCTCTGAGAAAGAAGAAAAAAACATTTATTAAACACTCATTATCATAACTGTCAAATGTAAGTATAATCCAGATTGTGTAGAGAGTTGCTTATATTAGTCTGTTGATATTAAAGTTGGATGAATTATAAGTATTTCTTACCCTTAAGCAGTGAGAATACAATCAAAACTACAGTAAACATCGTTAGATTGAATCCTGAGGAGTTTTCCAGTCACTTCTGAATCAATCACATTGAGCTGGAGTTCCTATAAAACAAAAGAGCTCCACCCGCTGGCACAGACGCTGCAATTTATACTGTATTGGGCTAAACTGTGTGCGCACTCTCTTGTGGCGCCCTCTTGTGGCCGAAACATGATTGACCGCTGAAACAATACATTTATTCATTCATTGAATACAGATAAAATACGAAAAACTCCTTCGTTTCACTCTTTGGGAAAATAACGTTTTCTTAATGTATTATTTCATTGATGGATTGTTTAATCACTTATTAGTCAGTGTGTGTCTGTTTATATAAAAATGAGAGGTTAGAATTGTAAATTAAAATATACTTTGTTGCATCTGATTATAAATGCTTCTGAAAACCTTGTTGAAGTGATTACAGACAAACGGTACATCATGTTTTGTACAGTATAGATGGTTTTCCTGTCTCTGTGGGCTGCAGGGCACAGCAGTACAGAGCAGAATCTGATACAGCAGCAGAAGAGATCATCAGATCCACCGACGAAGTGAAGGATCAGGTGGTTTTGAATATTCTGTTACAAGCGCGAGGATCTCTGGTCGAGACCCCAGATATTGACGATACCATTGCAGATTGTTTTAATCACCAGTGTAGTCACAGGAAAGAATCACATTTTCACCTCTGAAAGCATGTTTTTCTGAGGATAACGGTTCAATTGTGTTTGCAAATGAATTTCCTGTAAACATAGGAAATGCATCATAAATGAAGATGAAAAGTGGTTTTTAGCACCATAAATTCATACACAGCTTCTGCTTTAACTTCAGGCGCGTGCGATATCTTCATTAAGCTTCTGCAAATGACAACATCTCTTACCTATAATCATTAAAAACAATATCCAGAAAGGGAGAAACAGGATGGATGACCTCAGAGGAGTGATGTCACAGTCAGTGAAAGCAGAGTGACTCTGAATCTATTGTGAACACTTTGTGAGTCTTCCTACTGATAAATACTGGGATGTCTTTACATGACAAAACTTGAAAGAGATTTACTTTGATGGATGCTAGAAGAACGTGCTTAACAAGAGACAAATGATTATAAAATTAAGCAAAATTCACTTAGACAACAACATTGGAAGCTTGTGAGTCATTGGTCTTGCACACTCTCGTACATTATCAGAATACAACTTGTAAAATGCAAGGGAACATATTTTAAATGTATAAGAAAACAAAACAAAAAGAGTCATGTATAAGGACACTGGAGGTCAATTCAGTGCTGCTGAGCCACTGTAGTACAAATTGTGACACTGATGTTACTAATTCACCCTTATAACACAACAAGCAGGAAAACCTTTTCAATATTGGCAGGAGATGTGTAGCTTAGAAAAGTCAGTGTGTCATGTCTTGTATCATAACTGAAGGTTTTTGTACAGTGTTAAAGGGTTTCCTGTTACTGTGGGCACCAGTGCACAGTAGTACATCGCAGAATCTGCCACTTCAGTTTTGGAGATCTCCAGGTCCAGCTGTTTCTTGTCCATTTTAGCCTCAGCAACATAACGGCCATATTGTGCTGGAGCTGCACTCTCAAAGGTTTGCAAGAGAAATTCTGGAGCAGTGTTTGAATACTGCCGGTACCACTGCAGTACATTATTAATCATGCCACTGTATCTGCAGGAAAGAGTAACAGTTTCTCCTTCTACAGCTTGTGTTTTAGTAGAGAGAGGTTCTATAGTGTTTCCAAGAATTATTTCTAGAAAAAGAAAAAATGACAATAGTCACATTCATGCACATTTGGTCATGCATTAAATCATACACTCTGTAGCAAACACTATTTATATTAATGTTTAAATATTAAAATGACATACTTGTAAGAAGTGCCAAAACTGTGACGTAAAAGAACATCATGGTGACAGTTGGAGATCATATGCAAAATGACTTTTAGATTCACAGAGCTGAGTGTTGATTTAACAAGCTCCACCCCAAGAACTGTTCCTTCTTGTTAAAACATGTATAACAAACTCTAAATTACAATGTTATATTCGGTCATGAAAGAGTTTTGAATAAACAATAGAGGGTCATGCACAGAGGAGAAAATGTTTTAAGTCTTAGAATCAGATCAAGTGTTCTATGTTTTTGTACGGGGAAAAGTTAGTTTCCTGTGACTGTGGTCATCAGTGCACAGTAGTACAGTGCTGAATCTGTCAAAAGAGCATCAATGATCTCCAGATCCACTTGTTTGAGGTCCTGATTAACTTTTGCAGTTGAACGGTTCAAGTCTACTTGTGGTCCACCGGTAGCTCCGTGCGGATAGACCTGAATGAAGAGGTCTGGTTTTGATCCAGGATATTGTGTGTACCAGTACAGAACCAGCACATTTTCAGTGAACTCGTTATATCTGCAGGACAATGTAACGTTATCACCTGGATGAGCATTTACATGAGCTGCTAGTGGAAATATTACATCTGCAACTGTGTGTCCTAACAAATAAGATAATAGTTTAGGTTAGAAAGCAGCTGAATGGAGATTATTTTTTTATTTTGATAATTACATAAATTTAAAATGTGAAAGGTTAAATCTCACCCGGAAAAATCCACAAAACAAGAAATATGTAAATAAACATTATTTGATCTATTAAGTGTCAGAATCAGAAGGTCTGTTTCATCAGACAAGTAACATCACTTAAAAGTCCTGCTGCAGAACATCACAGCTCCACCCTCTGACATCACATTCATGTCTGTAGTTCAGTCAGACTCTTGTAAATGAGCGCCATCAGCTGGCTGTCTGAACTTATTGTCTCTTCTTTTAACATTTTGCCAAATAAAGGTTCATTCATGTCCCTTAACTCTGAGCATTCTCAAGTACAAACAACCAATGGGTGAATCTCCATGCACATTTGTGACATGAAACATACGTGTATTCAGAATTGGGTGTCATGTCTTAGGTTTTTGTACAGTGTTAAAGGGTTTCCTGTTACTGTGGGCACCAGTGCACAGTAGTATATCACAGAATCTGACACTTCAGTTTTGGAGATC
>JAZGTJ010009790.1:0-16225 GCA_036877575.1 Botia almorhae
AGGACCCTAAAATGTCCGTCCAATCATTGTATTCGGTCCGATAGGATGTCCTACTTGCCTGTCAAACTATGCATGTATTGGAGGAGGTGTGGCTTTGGAGAGCGCTCTGGAGGGAGGGATTTTATGCTTTAAAGCTAGCTTGTGATTGCTAGCCTCTCCAAAATTGCCTTTACTACCTTTAACAAAACTGATGCAAATAAGGATTTAAATAGAATTCAGCTACAGTGTAGTCATCGTTTTCATGTGGAGGGGTGATTGGACCTGTCTAGCATGATGATTCTCTCTGATAAGGTCTACTTGAGAGTCAAGGCGTGACCGTTTTTAACACACACTGTTTCATTTAGCCCTTTTATTTATTCCTTAAAGAATACAAGCAGCGTGCTAGCACAAGCAAAATGTTGCAAATCTGCTACATTTAATAGTTTAACTGGATGTTGTTAACAGAATTCTGTGGTTGTTTGGAAACTGGATAAGAACATATTGGAATAAAATCAAAGGCAGGTAAACTAAAACGTGTGGCTAACGTAAAGAAGTGCAAGTAAACAGGGAACATTCTTAGAACATTGACTAATATTCTCTGAGGGTTCTCTTAAAGTTATCAAAAATGTTCTTGCAGTAATGTCAGTAGACCTTTTTTAACATTATGTGTCATACATATCAGCAACGTTATTCTTAACGTTATTCTAAACATTATTCTAAACGTAGTTGTTAGTGGAACGTTTTAAAAACGTTACAGATGATAAAAAAGTTTGATTAACATTCCCTTAATCAAGCAGTAACGTTAATACAATGTCAAAAAAACTGGACGTTTTGAACAAATTTTGAATACATTTTTTTGGGTTTGTTATTTATGGAAACGTTACGGAAATGTTCGTATAACCTAAAATTGTTTGCTGGGAAATGAATAAAAGTTGTCGAAAAAAAGAAGAAAAAAAAGAATTGATTCGGGATTTGAATGGAATTCAAATGCGATGCGGTTACTTCAGACTCACACATTCTCATAAGCACGAGTGATTGATTAACTCGTCAGTCTAGCGTGAGGACCCGCTCTGATAAGGTCTGCTTGACAGTTGCGGCATGAGTTTGCCGTGCTCGTGTTAGATCTAATGAGATTGACGCTTTATCCGCACACATTAACCACAGAGCTTTTCAGACAACTGTCATGTTCGTCTGTCGGATTTATTGTCTTGCCGGGTGTGTATGCATGATTGATTAACCACTAAATGACTACTAACGCATGAGGGTAATTACCAACAAACACATAATTCCCTTTCGCCTATTTGCATTGGTGATAGAACAGCTCCATGGCAACGAGCTCTTCGTGGGAGTATTATGGTCTGGCGGACCGAGGGTGCGGGGTAAATCCTTTACCACAAGCGGGTTTAAAAGCATCTATAAAGTACTGCCAAATAAATAATAAGCTTTGTTCCACTCAAACGTACACAAACACGTACGCGAGCTGCAAGAGCGTTGACAAACATACTGTGTATTCATGGTTTTATATCCCCTCAGACAATAAAATCATAAGGCTGTGTTGTTTAAGGATTATTCTGCTTATGTCTGCATCTCTATAGGTGACCTTCCGCTTTTAATAAAAAAGCACCCTGGGTACGCTTGCATGCGCAAAACAAACGCGCTAATGTGCACGTCCGTGAAGCAGGCCTGGAGCAAATATCCTAAAATGAACAAGAATTAATCAAAACAAATGAATTTTACTTTTGATAAATGTTTAAAATGACGTTCACTCACATGAGACATGAACTACAGAGGTTCTGTAGTTATTTTATTGTTTTGCCCTGTGCAAAAATAATCTGTAGAAAGCCTTTTTCTGAAGTTCTGAACGTTTCTTTTTATAAACCTATAAATAAATAATCAAAAAATTAAAGCAAACATCAGACAAGCTTTGCCTCCAACTTTTAAGTTTTTCAGAGAATGGTATATTTGTACTGTACAGTGTGTAACGATAACCGTTCAAGTTGTTACCTGTCATAACCTCTCGTAACTGCAGGGAAGACTGCAGGAAAACTAATGCTGTTGATTGAGTCGTGTAAAAAGTCAGTAAAACATGCATGTGTCTGCCACAGAACCAGGCCCCGTGTCTCAGCTGAGCTTTACTGAGATCCTGGACACATCTCTGAAGGTTAGCTGGCAGGAGCCGGAAGACAAGAATGGCATTATTACAGGTAATCATATTCAGTCACAAATATCCAATCACAGTCACCAGCCACTCACCTGTCAATCACAGGAACTAATTATCTGCATCTGTTTAACATAGTCTAACTATGTGTTAGAAAACTTTGTAAGCTGTCTCCATAGACAGCTCTTTGAATGCATTATTTCAACACGCTGTTTTAAACAGGGAACATCCTCTAAACGTTCTCTTAAAGTAATAAAACACATATATGCAGTTTAACATCACATATATCAATGTTATGCTTAAATTGTTAGTAGAGCATTTTAAAAATGTTACAGAATTAAAAAACTTTGATTAGCATTCTTACGAACAAGCAATAACGTTAATACAATGTCCAAAAGGACTGGACGTTTTAAACGTATTTGAACGTTCTTCAGAATGACATTGTAACGTTTTTGTTATCTAATGGTCTTAATTGTTCATGGAGATAGCAATCCCAGAATGCAATGCAACTTGCTCACTAAACCTTTTTTAGCAGGAAATTCAAAGGAAACTCTGATAAATACACCCATACTTCATTTAATACCACAAAGAACTGGTTCAGAAATGGTTTTGTCCTGTGGAAAATGGACCATTTTGTATTTTTGTGGTTAATGTGTCATGTCGTGTGTTCCTGTAGATCAGTTGGTAGAGCATGCAAAGGTCGTGGGTTCGATTCCCAGGGAGCACACGCACTGACAAAATGTATAATTTAAAAGAACTGTAAGTCGCTTTGGATAAAAGCATCTGCCAGATGCATAAATGGAAATGTAATGTTTTTAGCAATGTTCTATTGGAACCAGATGTGAGCTTCAATGGTTGAATTGTTATGCGATTTAAGAACCATTCATATGAGTAAGCATAAAAAGAGAGTTACTGGCTATGTCCAGCATTCCAGATCAGTCACCAATAAGGTTCAATGGTCCAGATACTTAAATGTTGCTGCCCACAGTATGTAGATACCAGGCGGTGAGGGATTTGACCAGGTGAAGAGCAGAGCATAAACATGTCCATCTCTTGTTTCTCCACAGACTATGTCTTGTCTTGGGAGGAAGCTGGACAAAACGAAACCCATGTAACTCATACCCTGTCCAACTCCACGCTGGAATATAAAGTGACCGGTCTCACGTCACTCGCCACATACATACTGCAAGTGGCTGCAGTAACGCAGGCCGGAATCGGTGAGGCCAAATCGTCGACCATCTCGACGGGACTGCCTCCAGGTCAGCACGCTAAACAAAAACACACTAAACACACTACACACGACATTTTAAAGCTGCAATCCGTAACTTTCGACTCTCTACCGCCATCTCTGCGAAACCTGGAATTTAAAATGGCAGATTCCTTACGTACTTTTCATTATGTATGTTGAAGTGACGTGAAGCCAAACTGACATTTACACGACAGCTCAAATTACAAATCATTACTACATTTACATAAATTTACACTTAAGCATTTAGCAGATGCTTTTATCCAAAGCGGCTAACAAGGTGAGAAAAACAATGAAGTGATGTAACATAGGGAGGCATCAATATCAAAAGTGCTTTGATATATATGAAAATAAGGTGAGTTATAGAATTACAAAGTTACAACAGTTGTTCGAAACGATACACACTGCTTCAGTCTCCTGCGGACCGATCACTTCTCTTAATCGCGTATAAACGTTTAAAATTAAAGAGACCGTTTTGAACACTGATCTGTCATGTATTTGCTCAATAACTGGTTTTGTTCGTTTGTAACCCCAAAAAGTTACCGATTGCAGCTTTACTGCACCAAATTACCCTCAACGAGCGATTGGCACACCGTCTGAAATCTACAGGATATTCAACACGAAACAGGATGCTACAGCGGGCCGCGTATTTCACATAGACCAGCAAGCCGAGACACAGTCAGTAAGCCTGTAATACATCACGGGGAGTCAGTATGAAGCTCCTGGGGACGCTTGGCGTGTGTGTGTGTGAGAACATGAAACAAATGATGATGACCAAAAGCCAAGCTACACTCATTATCTCCCACTGATTTGCTACGGAGTCAGATGAGAACGAGCTTTATCTACTGCTGAATGAGCCGCCCAAATATCATTATCAATCTATTTAATTGCCAATTAATCATATACCCAAACACAATGAACGCTGCTGTACACAAAACCTAATCGACTCTGAAGTGAGTTATGGGCCCATTTACACGAGTTTTCTTTGAAGGATAATGAAGATGCCGGATGCAAAAAAGCAGAGAAGAACAAAACGGAGGAAATGTTTCAATCTGAAGGAAATTGTAACATACACGAATGTGTTTTTTGTTTGTAAACAGAACTTCCTGGTGCGCCCTCAAACCTGGTCATCTCCAACATAAGTCCTCGATCAGCCACCATAAGGTTCCGCCCGGGCAGCGATGGCAAAACCAGCATCTCCAAATGGATCGTGGAAGGACAGGTGTGTAGGCGTGTGTGTGTGTGTGTTTGTATCTTGGCTGTAAGCCTTCTGTCTTGCCAAATCTTTCTTAAAGTTGTCACCAATGGCAATTTTCTCAGTGCATAATAGTTTTCATGCCAAAAATTGCCATTTTCAATCTGTAAAAGGCTAACTTTGCCAGAAACACAGAAGTTCTCTTAGCGAAATGGTTAATTTGGCCAGAAATAGCAATTTTCTCACGACCGTATGTTTACATTTGCCACGATTGGCAATTTTCTGTTGAAAATACGGTAAACTTTGCCACGAATAGCAATTTTCTCTCTGCCAAGACCACTCTACGCATTTTGACTGTTGGCTGTGTGCTTGTGTAAGTGTAAGGGTGTGTTTGTGTGTGTGTGTGTTACGCCCTTGTCTGCAGGTTGTGCTCCAGTGAAGATGCTGTTGTTTGGCAGGTACTTCATCTCTAGGGACAAACAGGCTTGCTCTTCCACTAAAACATCCTCCTCTGGAGAGAATGCACACACAGGCACGCACACAAAAGCTCACGCACACACTGCGCGTTTGGCATAGCACAAGAAGGCTAAGGAGATGTCGCGCTTCGTGCCTCCTGGCCCCTTTAGGTGCGATGCGCATCTGTGTGTGCGCGCAAACACGCTAAGCCCCTCTTGGAAGGCATTCAACTCCGTACAGCATAAAGAGAAAAAACTTCTAATGAGATCCCCCCTTTTTCTCTCTCCGTTTCTTCTCTGCTCCTGTCTTTAATACTGTTTAATCGACAGAGAGCAGGAGGAAGGGATGCGAGTGGAGAAGATTAGAGGTATTGAGGTGGGACTAATGGGGTCTTAGGTCTTTGGGTTGGAAATCAGCTTGTGTAGTAGTTTTTTACAACTGAATTCCTCACAGCTGTACGCTGGACCGGGGCGGTCGCCAATTTTGCTTTCTTTTGTAATCTTTTCACCTTTCCTGTGGCAAAATAAAAGGGTGCATGAATACACGCTGCTTTGAGGGACCTCTGGTGAAATACTGTTTGTTGCAACATATGGTTTTCAGTATTAAAGGAGACATTTAATTGAAAATACACTTTTTGTTTATTTAGTCTTTTGAGGCACAGATTCGATGTTTTTTTCTTTACCCTGATGATTGACAGAGCGCAGAAGTTAGCCAATCATACCGGAGATAATTTGCATATAGAAGTCTTAAAGGTACAGCAGCAAAATCAGTCTGTTCGTTTTATGCATCAGTGAGGGAGCGGAAATTACAATGGTCATATAAAGTGACGTATGCAAATGAGTAAATGAAAATTTTTGACCGCCTGTACGTAATTGTAAGAGGAATAAGAAAAATGTTGTAAAAGTGTAGAAAATGGCCCTTTTTAGTATTTTGACAGTTTGTACACGGTAATGATAGGAAGGAGAGAACAGCTTGAAATTAATCACAGGTTGCTCAAAGAATAAATGGAACCTGCTCTCAATGAGGTCCTTGAAAAACGTGAGTCACATGACAGTGACATGTTTGAAATAAGCTGTTTTTGTTTCAAAGTAATGACTGGTTACATTATCCACCAGCTCTTTCTATGCTTTTTCCTGTTGTAGATGCACTTTTTTAATTAGCACATGATCTCATTACAGCCTCATTAAGATCAAGGTGGTTAAAAATCAGCCTTCCTTCCCCTTTTAGATGTCAGTGTTGACAATCTATGGCGACGTGTTTTTGATTAGAGAAAAAATTGCCCGGCGCATAAAAACAAAGGCAGTGACACTGATTGGAGTCAACGCTGCGGGCAGCTTAGTTTGCCTTGCGGTTGTATTTTCCTGACTGTCTAAAGTTTGTTTTTTCTATCATCAGCTCAATGCAGTTATTTTGTATCCCACAATGCAGTTGCGCATTTCATCTTGTAGTTGTGCATATTTAGTGACAATTTGATCAGAATTTTATTGGGAATTAATGCTCACTGTTACTACTTAGTAATACTTCCTATACTGTGTGTATGCTGTAAAGTATTCACTAAGCAGTAAGCCAGTATTACATTTTGAACATAGCATTTGTTTTGTTTTATAATCTCTGTACTGTCTTATCAATAAAATGAAAAAATAAAGTTAAAATGTATGTGAAAGTACCATATATATTTTTTTAAGATAATAACTGGTTATCGCTCGCTGATCGTGTGGCTGAAATGCAGTGTTGTTGCAAAGGTTTCATATACTTTATATTAACTTTTATTTAGCATTTCCACAAAGTAATAAAACATTTAAAATGTTATTTTAAAAGTTCTAGGAATGTTAACTTTTTTTAATTCTGTCATGTTTTTAAAATGTGCCCCTAACAACTTAGGAATAGTGTTTTGGATATTAGATACATAATGTTAAGAATAATTATACTAATGTTACTGCAAGAACGTTTTTGATAACTGAGAGAAGAACAGTAGCTAACATTCTGAGAACATTCCCTGTTAACTGGGCACGTAGTATGCAGTATGCATAGTGTAGTATGCAGTAGGCGGTGCATTTTGCATTCAGCACATATGCTCTATGTGGCTGTAGGTGGTGACTGCGGGGGAGGCGGACGAGTGGAAAGTTCTGTATGAGAGAGACAATCCGCCAGCCTCTGGAGACTCTCTGGAGATTCCACAGCTTATTCCCTTCACCCAGTACAGGTGGGTTTCTCACATGCGTATTATTGTGTGTGTTCCGTGGAAGCAACAGAAGGAATATTGGAGAATGTCCTGAGAGAAAGCCATCTGTGAGATTTACAGCAATTCTGACTGTCCTCTCAGACAGTCAAATCTCATTTACATTCAATGTGGCGCGTCATAATGTGTCACGCTGGTTTTCGTGTGTCTCGTCACACGTGCCAAACCTGTCGCAACACATATTGGTGCTCCGTATTTGAAGTAAATGAGTTATGAGAGATACAGTAAAGGGCAAGATTTTGAGCGACAATTTTTTGTGGAGCTTAATAGCCCCATTCCCATACATTTATATGGATCGTTGTGTAAATGTTTGCAAAATGTTAAAAAGAGTGTTATGTGTTGTTTAGAATGATCCGGATTATTTGTTTGGGTTTGGATTTCCATTTTCAACAGCATTTCTCAGAAATCACATTTTTAAGAAACAGCATCCAACACAACATGCTGGACTTTCATATGTTCCAACTGTGTTCCAAGTTATACGACGTTCCAATATTGGCTACACACAATTCCAGCATCCCTTGCATTTAAATATCGGTCTCTATCTCCCACTGTCTTTGTAGCTTTAAGTTGTGTGGTTTCATCCTCCTACTGTCTCTCTCCCTGTTCCCCATTTCTCTTCTTAATTGATTTTCTCAAGGTCCTGTGGAAAGATGCTCTCTGATTCTGAGCACACTATCTTGTCCTAAAGGGATTACAGATGATCAGAGTCTGTAGAAATCTGTTATCCTGACCAAAATCCCCCATTCTGTCACTACTTAAGTGCAGGAATGGGAGATTAAAACGCTTTCCCTTCCTTCTCTTATATGTGCGGATCAGGTTCAGAATGAAGCAGGTGAATGTCGTGGGTTCGAGTCCCTTCAGTCAGCCGTCCCGTGTGATGCAGACCCTGCAGGCCAGTCCAGACGTGGCCCCTGCAGATCTCAGCGTGTTCTCCGCCAGTGAAACCAGCCTAAGGATTCGCTGGGAGGTGAGAAAGGGGCGCACACACACACACACACACACAAGCACACACGATTGAAACTGATTTCAAGTGTTTCAGTTTCATTGTGCTGCATTAGGAAAGTAATAAGCAATTATTTCTTATTATTAAAGTGTTCCTAGCTAACAAGTTCCCAGCTACAATTTTAAGCTCTAAGAATGTTTCCCATTGTGAAACATTTAAAAAGTTTTAGGAATGTTCACAACAATAACATATAACAATAAAATATTTAATTAGAACAACCCGGCATTTGTTTCACCGTCGGCTCATATGAACAGCCTACATCTGTTGCATTGTTACATTATTACGTAACATTTTTATTTCAAATAACTTTTCATATTGTGAATCAATCCATATATTGCCCAATCTGTGTGGTATTTCGAGCCAAAATGATTCTCATACGGAATAATAGAAATTGAAAGAGGATCTGGATTTGGTGAGAACAGGCAGTAACATTATCATAAATACAGAAATGTACCTAAAATATAGAGATTTACACGCACACTCAAACGCAGGCAGATACAGACGCAAATGCGCTCCGTTGCGCTTCCGTGCGCTCACTTTATCGACGGGGGAAATACTGAAAGAGCCTGACAGCTTATTTTTCCTGTCTGTTTTCCTGCTATCGCGAGCCGTAGTGTCTGTCAGTATCAGATGTAATTGCTGTTATTTTCTCCTTCACTTCGCTTATGTTCCCCTCTCACCTTTTCAAAGGCTGAGGAGCGATCGACGAATTTGAGTTGTAAAGGCACAAAACATGAAGGCTGTCATTTCATAAGACAGGAGTCCATTTAATCTAAAAAACGACTTCTGCGAAGCGTCTGCTAGCCGTAGTAACACATTTGTGGGCTACCGATGCTGAAAATGTCCCCCGGGACACGCAGCAGTTTAATGCATTTCTTCCGGACACTCGTTTATTATGCTCGCTCTTAAACTTCCATGTCGCTGCCATTAAAGATAAGGTTACACTTCTACAGTTCTCAAGTAACTGGAGTGTCTCAAGTTTTAATGTCTTTAATGAAGAGAATTTCCACAAAGACGTATTTTATCGCTAGTCGCCGTGGAAATGAAAATGATTTAGGCAGTATTTCAATTTTATTTCTCTGACAGTTTTTGAAATGGGTTAGTTATGGCTGTCTCTGCTCATTAAACTGGAATAAAAAAGTATTTTAATATTGAACCGGTTTTGGTTAAAAATGAACAAAAAATCAGTTATTGAGCAAGTACAAGACAGATCGGTGTTCAACACGACCTCCTTACCGTACCCTGATTCACAACGGTAAACGGTTTTACAGGAAATGACCGGTTACCGTATCGGATGTCTCGGCTAAGAATCTAGCATTTTAATGAAACGCTTTTAAAGCATTCAGTGTGTAAAGCAGTAAATGTCGCATGGTTTACAATGCGCATTACAGTGCTAGACTAGCAACTGTGCGCGAACTCTTGGCGTTCGACGGTGGAAAATATCTGAGGCGTGTGCCAATATGCGAGACGCGCAGCTGACGGCATACAAGGTGAGGTGTTTACTACCCAATTGAAATGTCATTTAATTTATGTTCACAAGGAGCTGAGGGAAACTTCCATTTCTGATTGGTGGCCATTATTTGATAACTGTGTAGGTTTATATTCTTTCAGATCATTTTGGAATGTAGCCACTCGGATGAAATGTACATTTATGTGTTTGGCAGATGGTTTTGTTCAAGCGACTCACAGTGGATTCAGGGCATATGTTGTATCAGTATGTGCATTTCCTGGGAATCGAACCCATCACCTTGATGTTGCAGGGTCATTCCAGCTAACACTTTTAAGTTGTAAGAAGATATCCATGTTTCCATTAGGTAACAGAAACCGTTCTAGGAACATCCAGATATTTAACTGTTCAAGCAATATAGTTGAAGAACGTTATTCGAACGTGTATTAATTCTGTAAGTTTAATATTAATTATCATTAAAAATGTATTATTATTAATAAATATTAATTAAAACATTTTTTAAACGTTTCACTAACTGTTTAGGAATAACGTTTTTTTGATATATGATATAACGAATAGAAAAAGTTCTAGTAATGTTACTGCAAGAACGTTTACAAATATAAAAACAAATATTGTTTGTATGTTTTTATAAGAATATTTACGTGTTATAAAAATATAGTTATAAAATGTTTCAGCTATAATCAAGCACCCCGTAACACTTCAGTATAGGAGTGGTGCTGATGTGTCTCGCCTGCGCGCGGCAAAAGAAATTCAGACGTTATTTTTATATTTGTTGACTGTGGAAAAAAGTCCCTCTGTGAAATGTTAACTTTCCACAAAAAAACTGTCTACCTTTGTAAGTTCAACCTTGACATGTAATTTATTGAACCATGACTGTCTCTTCTCAGACACAAATAAACCTGCTAGCACATATTTGCGCATACAATGAGCTGTTTCTTATAATCTATAGTCAATGTGTCAGGGAGCGCTAGGTCGGATGTCAAGATTTTTAGTGACTAGCACATTAAATGATTGTATGTTCGTCAAGGAAAGCTATTGTATACAGCTTTAAAAGACTTTAATTAAAGCACATCATGTGGATTTCTTTGGTGGTACTTGTGTGGTGTCCGGGAGGTTTATCAGTCACTCACCTGCCTCGATGTATTCACCTCTTTCCAGCCACTTCCAGAAGCAGCTTACAACGGAAATCCCGACAGCGTGGGTTACCGCGTGCGTGCTCAGAGGTCAGACGGGCTCGGACAGCCGCGGATGGAGATGGTTCATGATCGTCTCTCGAGAGAGGTGACAGTGGAGGGGCTGGAGGAGTGGGTGGAGTATGAGTTGAGCGTTCAAGCCTTCAACGCTATCGGCCCTGGACCCTGGAGCAGCCCGGTGCTGGGCAAAACTAAAGAATCAGGTGCTGCATCAGCATAACCTTACTTGACAATTTACGATTAAAATAATTGAGTAAAGTTTTTTAAAAACATTTTTTTTTGTTCGTTGGGGTTTATTTCTCTCTTACGTAGCTGGAAGGGAAACAGTGCACAAATATTTTTCTTATGTTACAAAATTGCACGTGCTAGTGCAGTTTTAACGAAATTAAAAGGAAAATACGCAATTTCATATACGCAAATGCATATATTTCACATACAAATTGCTTATTGCTTATGCATTAGAGCATCAGAGTTAATGTTTTGATTCATTTTGAGTCAGATCACATTTTGTGTTTCACTGTTTTTGCATACGTTTTAGAAAGTTTCTTAAAACGAGTTGTAATTCAGAGCTGTTGAAAAACAGCCGATATATATGCACACCTGTGATTGCACAACAGATGAATTCTACATGAATGCAAGTTGTGTTGCTTGACAAGCGTAAACAGCCTGCAGTTGGGCTTTCAATATTTTTTATCCATAATTTTGTATAATAGGCTGTATACATTTAGCATGCATCAGTTG
This sequence comes from Botia almorhae, assembly GCA_036877575.1. Lineage (NCBI taxonomy): Eukaryota > Metazoa > Chordata > Actinopteri > Cypriniformes > Botiidae > Botia > Botia almorhae. The sequence goes on from JAZGTJ010009790.1 coordinate 11,679, forward strand.
GTATTATATACTGTATTGTACTTCATACTATATCCATTTTGTACATAATACAACATTTTGTACAGTATACTGTAATATTAATATTGTTGATGTTTTTAGAGCATTACTAATACTAATAATGCTAAAAGATTTAGCTATTTATTGAGTACGGGCCCTTTAACTTGAAATCACAGTAACATAAGGCCCATAATTGGGTTTTTGCTTTAATATTATATTGAATTTTTTATTTGCAGTTCCCTCTGGGGCTCCAGAAAACGTGAGCGCAGAAGCAATGAGCTCCACGAGTATTCTGGTCACCTGGGGGTCGGTCCCTGAGCACCAGAAGAATGGCCTCATCCTTGGATACAAGGTGCGGTAACTATATCAAAGGGAATGCCTTAACACTCTTAAAATTCCCCACAGGCACGGCTGAAGAGCTCTGCCTGCTGAGCACTCATTTGGGTGCATTTCTACTGTATGTGGAGAACTTCAACAGGAATTAACAAGAAAACTGGGAATTGATTGTATTAGTGGTGGTTGCTAAGGCTATCAGGCAGACTTCAGGGTTCAGACCAAATCCTTAATCGTTGGTTTAACACTTTGGCTAGTAACCAAATGAGCACACCTATTTTTGAGAAGAGGTGTGCTCTTACTTGTCTGAAAATCAGCTTGAAGATTTTCACCAGTGGACGGTAACATCTCGTAGACTTACTGTGAAGGAGAGACCAGAATACTTTACTAGGCTTTTAAAGGGGGTAAAAAGAATGCCTAACAACCCAGCTATATATAAATATATACATATATATATATATATATATATATAACATTAAAAAAGTTCTACTAGTGTAACTGCAAAAACGTTTTTTGTCGTTCTTTAACAGAAGTTTTTGAGAACGTTAGCCAAGCTGAAAATGTTTCTTGTTAGCTGGGAATGTTCTAGCAACCATATAGCAAGACACTGAAAAACACTCAATAGTTAGTTGCTAATAATACCAAATTAGCAACTACATAGCAACACCCTGGTAACCACCCACAACACCCGGCATCATAGCAGAGACTCTGAAGAGGCAAGCGATTCAATTACTCTTCAGATCTTCTTCCAAAAACTCTAGTTGCTTAATTTATGTAGATTGATGCTCTGTGTATTTTCTTTTTAATTGAACCAAAACCTGAAGAATAGTTTCTCATCATGCAATATCAATATTTATTGAGAAAGAGGATGCAGTACACAAAACATGGAATGGCAAAAAATAAGCCGAAGATACTTAATGCCACAAAGAATATCAGTCAGAGATGCACACAACTTACAAAGGTTCCGTGTTTATCTGATGTTTTGATGCACACAGTTCACATTGAGTTTATACGGAACATTTCTTTAAGCTGTGTAAAGTTATTGAAAATCATGTGAGATGTTACTTGTGTGAGGATTTCTCAAGTTTCTTCCTGTATAGAGTGACATGATGCAACATCATGAAACTGCTGAAACCATTTTTTACACACACACACACACACACACACACACACACACACACACACACACACACACACACACACACCATAGGAAGAAACCAATTGATAAAATGCTTAGACTGTAAAAGTGAGAAAAATGAAATAACACAATTAATTATTGATCATGTTTAAAGTCAGTACTCAAGCTAGGCAGAACTCTTCATTTAAACTACATTTTTGCATTTTTTGAGGAAAATGTGAGCTTTGCTTATCTATGCAAAAGGCCAAAGTGGTGTATGGTTGATAGGATGCTTTTGGTGGTTGCTAGGGTGTTTCTACGCTTGTTGTAAGGTGTTTTTGCAGCTGGACACTGGCTGGCAGCTGGACGCTGGCTCCACCCCAAGTTTTAAATGCAATATTCTAGGTTATGAGATTTTTCACCCATATGATTATTTTGAGTAATACTATCTTTCCTCAAGAAACTACAAGATTTGATGTACCATGAACTGTATATCTGTAGCACAAACAGTGTGGCATAAATTACAACCAAAATGTAATACTTAAATATATGTATTGTATAGTAATAGAGATGCTGGCCAGTAAACAGTAGCAAGCACAACTAATTTCAGTATTTGTTTGTAGAACATTCCTTCACTGTTTCCACTGTGTCCAATCAAAACCTTTAAATGTGACCTATATGCCTGATTTCCCCTTTACTTCTAGGTGTTATACAAACAGAAAGAATCAGAGCAGGTTCCCCGGGTCCAGCTGGTGAACGGGTACCAGATTCACTCTCTTCCTCTGCGAAACCTGAGCAAGTTCATCCTATATGAGGTCCAGGTGCTTGCGTTTACACGTGTTGGAGACGGACCGCCCAGCCTCCGCACAATGGAGAGAACTAAGGATGATGGTAAGCAACCAATAAGATCGATGCATCATCATAATCCCCCGAATCGAATGTGTCCTCTAAAGACACGAATCTTGCATGTAAAACGGCAAATTGTGCAGCCCAACAGCAAATTCTGTAATGTTCCCACTGGTTATGACAAATCGTATACGGATAATAGAAGCAAAAATAAATAGGCACACACAAATTGGGTCAAAATTAGACTTTGAGTGAAAGCTACCCATTTAGCAGATGTTCCCTTCACACACTCACACACCAGTACACACACACACACACATTCGTAATGGTAGCTCAAAGTTATGTCTTGCTTCATGCTCTGGTGGTTTCCAGCTGTGCCCAGCATTCAGACTGGCATTACCTCCCGCATGGCTCCAGACACACACGTGTGCTCGCACACTCGCCTGCCCTCCTGGTGCCCTCGCTGCAGGAAACCTCATCCTGCATCACTGCTTTTCTTGATTTACCTGTCTGAACCACCTCTCTCTCTCTCTCTCTCTCTCTCTCTCTCTATCTATATATTTCCCATAAGATAAATTCACTAAAGAGATGTCTTTAAAGGGGCAGTAAGCGATTTCTGGGAAATCCTGTTGATATTTAAGATTGACACGTCCCTCCCTTCATTGCTCCGCATTCAAAATAACAAACCTGCTATCCAACACAGGCAAAAAATAACAGCTGGAGCACACCCCCTCTATTGCTGATTGGCTGCAATTGTGTTATGTTGTCCAGTGTACTTTGTTTTTCCCCCGTTAATGCAGCCAGAACTGTACAAACACAATATTATTTTCAACACACACACATCTAACAAATACTCACAAACTTGTTTAGGTGTTGATGTCATTTTCCAACAGCGTTTTTTCTAGACAGTGATGAGGTGAAATGGGGAACAAACAGAGGCATTTGTCTAGGTCCCCTGCTTTTCATTTTTGACATTTTAATTTTGAAAAGAATTTTGTGATCTTACGCGTCTCCTGTAAAGTTTCAGGTTTCAACATTGTCTTAGATTTGTCAAGATTCCAATCCAGATTCCAATCAGATACACAGTCTGTAATCAGATGTGATCCTGATTCTCTCAGGACCAAATTATCTGAGCCGTGCATTCTACATGAGTTCTATAGTTCTGTTCTTTTTATGTTTCAACAATTGTCTTTCGAATTTCTTTCAACTTCTATTTCTCCTTTTAGGAAAAACAAAAGTGGTATGTGTGAATCTCACAAAAACTGACAACAACTAAATATTTCACATTACCGGAACGTGGATTTGAGTAATGGCCGGCCATTTTGCTTAATTGTTATTGAAATAATAAAAGGTCACGCCGTGGTTTCTGTAAACAGGCTTGATTTTATTTATGCAGTTTAATTTTTATGTCTTTGAACGACCGCACAGACGTTTCTTGACAGTTTCCATGAGACTCGCTCAACTGAGAGGGTTCTGAGCAACAACAGAACCTCCGAGCCATCAGATGAAAACATTTCATCTGGGACGTTCTCTTTAGAAATGTGTACTAGCGTGTACTCTGTATTTGTCCACGGCACAGGGACATTGAAGCTGCCATCTTCCCTCTTTAAAATGAGAGAGCGTGTTTATATGTGGACTGTGGAGTCGCGCCAGCAGAGTGACAAATGCTCTATTTCTGTCATTTTTCTAATCGGCTCAATAAAGCAACATTTATTTGAGAATGTACAGGGAAACCACGGATACTAGACACTGGATGTCTGTGTGATTCCCCCCCCCACACACACACACATCAGAACTAGTGGATTATCAGTGTTGTTGGCCAAGTGTCCACTGGCAGAATTAAATGTGTTTGATGAGGGATTATAAACCACTAATATTTATATATGTGGATTTAAAGAATTAGAAGTTTACAGTTTACAGAGAGTCTGTGTGTATTTGAATGAAGAGATTAAAATGTCATCTTTGTCGTAGCGGAGACAGATGTTTTGAAGTGTTCGAAATATGTTCTGCGTTAGAAGAAAAGTATCAAAATGTGGACTACAGTAATCTGTTTTAAATACCCCACGGTGTCTCATCTCAATCTCCCTCTCTCTCTCTTCTTTCTCAATCTGTCTCCCCCTCAATCTCTCTCTCTCTCTCTCATCAGTTCCTGGTCCACCTGTCAGGTTAGTGTTTCCAGAAGTACGACTCACATCTGTGAGGGTTGTCTGGCAGCCTCCCTCTGAGCCAAACGGTATCATTATGGGTAAGAGAA
>JAZGTJ010009791.1:0-18912 GCA_036877575.1 Botia almorhae
ATAGGTAGTACTGCCTTGTCAGTCTATACCTCATCTCCACACATTACCTCCTTTTAGCAGGGAGTGATCTCCACAGCGCCCTTTCCCTGGAACTGACTTTTCTCGTGGCTATACCTAGAGAGGAAGGAGACCTGTGCACTGAGGTGCCCTCTCCTGGGGGGACAGGCGCAATCGTCACAACCTCTCCGCGTCTAGGAGATGTAACGTTGAAAGTGACTGACTGAAAGGGAACGTCTTGGTTACGTATGTAACCCTCGTTGCCTGAAGGAGGGAACGGAGACGTTTCGTCCCCTTGTCGTAAGCCTGATTCACAGATGATTGACTACTGGGACACAACTCGGCTCCTCAGCACAAACCAGAATGAAAGCAAGCTCCTAATGCTCATTGGCTCTTTACTCTTGGGCCAATGTTCATTGGCGGGTCTTTTTTTCTATTCAAAGGTGATAGACCCCATACGTCAGTTCGTTGATGTAACGTCCTGTTCCCTCCTTCAGGGAACAAGGGTTACATACATAACCAAGACATTTTATTTCCAGGAATAACAAATAATGTTGTTCCTGGAACACACCCTGCTTATGCGTAGTGCTATATAATAAGAACAGTAGAGCTATACAGGCATAACACAATACTGCAGCTAGTTTCCATGCAGTAAACAGACCTATTATGCCAATCAAAATGAGCTATTTATCTTTGCTCTACAAATTAATGGCAAATAACATACAATTATGTAGGTCCTGCTGAAAGACGTGAAAGACGCTACTCACCCAGACATTTGGTGTCGACTCCACTCCAGAGACCATTAGCCTGACACTCCCTTATGTGCGAACCCACTAATGTGTACCCTGCATTACACATGAAGATAGCTGTGGCGCCATAGGTAGTGAGGGTGCCCATCTTTTTGCCATTAGGAGGGGATGGAAGCTCCCCACAGGAAATGACTAGAGAAAACATAGTCAATCCAATATCTTTAATTCACAAGGTCAGTCTATATTAAAAGAAGTCATTTTGTTGACAGCTGACAACATCTCAATCTTATTCATAGTCATTGCAAGCTACCAGAAAATGGAAACAGGCGAAGGTAACGTGACTAAAAGCAACATAGACATTTTGTTTAATGATGTACCTATTAATGGTAAGAAACAAACACCACCAGTGTGAAGTGTGGACGCACCTACTAATACTTTACTGTTTACTATTAATTATAGTGTAGTTCAAATAAATAGAAATGTACACATAAGAGAACATGTACCTTCTTATGGGCTGTAGCTGGTTGCTATTTCCTTTAAGTTTTTTTTACATTTTTAACAAGAGGCCAGAACAATGCCAGGCTGTTTTGGGTGGTTAAAGGGCATAGCTAAGTGGTTGCTAAAGGTGTTTGTACCACTATACAGTTGCTAAGGTGTTCTTGGGTGTTGATATGATTCAGATCCCTCCTCACTATGAGATTAACCAACTATGCTCATAGGTACCCTGATCGTGTACCATGAGCTCAGCTGGTACAAAAGGTCAAGTGCCTAAGTTTAGTATTAATTTTAGAGTTTAGGTTTGTTCAAATCATATATGCTATAGAAATAGCGCTGCTTGCATTAGAATTATCTCTACTGAATCTGTAGGTGCCTGCACTAGTCATACAGTCTAAACCAATGTCAGAACTAAAGGTTGGCTTGGGAAAAACAACAACACAGAAAGTGACAAAAATGGCCTCAAATTTTGAAAGAGGGATCATAAATCAAAGCATCTGTCCTAATATTAAGAACACCTAGTTCCTAATATTATATTCAACAACTGATTTTTTTTAAACATTCTATCTAGGTGTAGTTATACATGTTTAAACATAAAAAGGTGTTGATGTTGGGCATATATCCCCTGTAGATTATTAATTTGTTAATTGATTAATTTAATTGAAGTATTTGACATAAAATGATGCCACAGTGTATTTTAATATAATTAGATTTTGTATGATAAAATTAAAGGTTTTTTTTAACGCTGTGCCATTGACACGATTATTTCTAGTCCTATTACAATTAAAGCCCCAGCTGTTTGCATCTGTTCCCTTTATTACCAAATAAAACATATAAAGTCAGCAGAGATCTGTTTACGTCTGTCTCACTGTGGTTTATAAATACATAAAAAATTAAGCTGCTTTGATTAGAATATTTACATTTGCTCTCTGACCTCGAATTAGACAGATTTCTCATGAAAGACTTAATCAGCATGGCAGTGATTACACAGCCCATCCCTGTGGTGGTTAAGAAGCCCTGTCCCTGATCAGAAATGACTGAGCAGTGGATGGAGTCTTATGTGTACACACTAAATCCAGAGGATGACACTTGGATTAGAGGAGAAATAAATGAATGTGTTTCAGAGAGCGGCCAGTGAATGCAGTTTGGTAATTAACACAGTAATCTTTTTGCCAAATCCCAAAAGTGCAATTTGCAATTTCCTTTTGTTTTGCGTATTTTTGTGGGGTCTTCTTAAAGCTGCAATACGAGGGTTTTGCCTCTCTACTGCCATCTCTTATTGAAACATAAAATTACAGGTCACTATAGGCTTATATTTATGTATGCTGAAGTCAAACCTCAGTGAAATCTTAACAGACATAATTAATTACACATACAAATATAAACATACCATTGTGAATCAGGGTAAAGTAAAGAGATACTTTTAAACACTGATCTGTTATGTACTTGCTCAATAACTGCTTTACATTTTTAACCAAAAAGTTACAGATTGCAGTTTTAAAGAAACAGTTAGCCCCGAAATGTACATTTTTTATGATCGTTAATAACACTAAAATATTCCAACCCTGTATTATTTCCTTTCTTCCATGAAACACAAAGGCAGATTTTAGGCAAAATGTCAGAGCTTTTTTTTATAAACTGTGTGATGAACAGACTGAACCGTAAGTTGTTATTAATTGTCCATTATTCATTGACCATTTGAAAGCTCTAGCACAGAAAAGGATTTTTAGTGAATCAATGACAACTTCTGTCTGTTTCTTACACTAAAGTCATTGTATGAATATACAGTAAGAAGGTTCTTACTCTTGCAAGTAAACTTCTCCTCCAGTCCTTCCCAGGTTGCATTAGCTAAGCACTTGATGGTCCTCCTGCCCCCTAGATAGTAGCCAGGGGAGCAGCTCAGCATTATTCGTGCACCAAACTCATTCAGCAAGCCTAAGATGAGACGCCACATCATGTGTTCCGAGAGCATGCTCTCAATGCTTGGGCACTGCACCGCTGCAGGAAACACAACAAAGATCGAATTAATGGAGGACCATGATCCTGAAACAACTGCACCTCATTGGAATTATGGGATATGGGTATACAGGACACACTTTTTCTCATTATTTTGAAACCCTTTTGATCTAAGAGGTTATGCTTAAATGCTCAAAATATGTTTTGTACACAAAATATGTACAACAAATTATGTCTACAAACAAATACCTTTACTAAAATGCATTATTTATTTATTTTAATTTTTTTCTGTTTAACTAAGCAGCCAAGAAGCTGCTGAATTCTGCTGAAGCTGCTAAAAAAATGCATCTGAATTCGGTAAACAACAGGAAATTTGAACACAGCCTCTGTACACACATTTAATTAAGCAACATAGTGTTTAAAATTCTCACAAGTCAACCTATGAAAGGATTGGCTTTGTTTTGTTTTTTTTGGCTCATAATCAAGGTTTAGTGTTATTGGTATGGTTTTGTCTTGAATTTGTGTTTATATAAATGTGGTTGTGATATGAAGTGGAAACAGAAGGTTTTTGGAGTAGCAATATTGTGGCCTGCATGGAACAGATGGTCTTTTGATTGAGCAACATAGCACATAGAGCTCAAATTCAAAAGCAAGCATAATTTGCTATGGGTATATTAAAGGTTTGAGGAATAAAGCTGGGTCAGGTATATTAAACGGAATCTTAGGTCTTCTTCCTCTGCCTTTATCACACATCATGTTCTCCTCTCCATGTTCTACATGACAAAGGCTTCAAAGTTCAGGCCTGTGCTTGTGAAGATAATTTTAAACACAAGATACAGCTGGAGTGCTGCAGAATACAGCGCACCTCCTCAGACACTGTGAATGCCAAACTGTCATCTTAAAGCTCTAGAATAAAAGAACACCTTGACATGGAGCTGTGTTGCAGGACAGGAGCCTATTCCCTTTCCCTGCTGTTGATGAGAAGTATCATAACATTAAACTAGAACAGGAAAGTTTGCAGAGAGGAACTTTAAAGCTGGCTTGACAAATCCTTGTCTGAAAGTTGTCTGAAATGTTTAAGAAGTCTACAAAACTTAGATGACAGATAGATGGATGTCACTCACTCTAAAGCTGTGCTGGTTCTTTCAGTAAGTGAAGTTTGGCAAGACAAGTTGTCTACACTGTTGTCCACTGACGGCAGACTCAAAAACACATGAAGTCGTCACTTCAAGCTTGGCCTCATGGTATTCCTTATTATGTTTACATACAGGTCTATTAATTGCTTTAATTTTATTAACACCTTATTTTTTACAATAAATCACAACAATTTGCCGTGTTAAACTGACTGCCCAAATTTGATCAGTATAAATCAAACAGAAGTGACAGACAGACAAACAGACAGACAGATAACCTTGACATAATGTTATACAATGAGGCAGATGTCTCATCTTTCTGCTTGCTGATGGTGTAGAATATCACAACATTAAATTACATTATCTATAGCAGCATCGAATTTAATGAGCGTCTCTCTTGCTCTGACCTCTGAATGCATAATACACGGTTATTTGGCTGCGGGCACTCCGCTCAGGTTTGTGGGCTAATGGTTATTCAGGTCAGGAGGGGGACATGGCACATCATATCATTTGTCTTGTTTGAGTTGCCAAACCACGAAAAATCAAGTCATTATTGTTAATTTCACCAATTACCTGCCCTACATTACTCTCGGTAGGGGGAGGTGAGCGGTAAAGAACCTGACTGCTGTGGTTCAATGAGGCAGGAGATTTTAACATGCTGTTGGCATAGAAACAGAGAGCTTGATTTGCTCACGTAAACAGTGGGGAGGATGTGCCACATTGCTCCAGGTGCCATCCTCCAGGCAGACGGCGGTAAGCAGGCTGTCCATGTCCGGTCTGTAGCCCTCATCACACTGGTACTGCACCGAACTGCCCACTGTATACTGGAGGCCGTGGAATGATCCGTTAGCGGGACTCTCCGGCACTCCGCAAGACACAGCTGCCAAACAGACACAAATAACAGGAAAAGACATAAACAACTGTCAGATATTATGTCAGAATGTATCACAGACATTAAAGACTGAACCCAGCCCATAAACGTAAGCCTGGCCTGTGACTTTGGATCTGAAATTAAACCTTAAATGTTTTGATTAGGAATGCTCTACTTAGGCAGCAGTATGCATAATTGGTTTTAGCAGAGTTTGACAATAGCATCTCGCTAAGCTAACAGCACACACAAATCTAAAATAGCCATTTTGAATAGACTCAAGTTTTTCTATCAATACTCATTGGTACTGAACAAATTTCATTTATTGCCAGCATTTGTCTCTATCTGGCTGCCATCGTGGCTGGATCTGGCTGCCATCGTGGCTTTCCTTACTTTACTTTATTGCAGTGCATTCTGGGATTATATTTCTAGCAAAGAACATGTGCCTCAGCATTTGTTCAAAACAAGGACATCTTAGAAGGCAACACAACTGTTCATCCATCCATCCTAACATGCATATAGTTTCTGCATAAAGAATATACTGTATTGCATCTATATATTGTATTGCATCTTACATCTAAGGGAGTTTTTCTCTTTTCTTCTCTGCCTTGCTCAAGGGTGGTTGGACACTATGCGTTGTAAAGCTGCTTTGGAACGATTTTTATTATGTGAAGGAGGCAGATAATTCACACCCCTCCAAAATCTACAGACATAAAACTGGTACTGTCAAATTCCAAAAGCAAACCTGGCGTAAACCCTAAAACATAAAATAGTTTTTTATTAACTACAAAACACAATGCTGACAAAAATCCAGTCACACAAGAACATGCATGGCAAAATAACCAACAGCCTGTTGGGTGTGTTTGTGGGTCTGGTAACAGACTTCTATTACATGCAGCCATTAAAATATAAGATTGGCTGTTTTAAACAGGAGAGTATGTAGGAACATGCACACACACAAGCAGGTGTTTTTTCCTTTCAGGGAAAAGCAATAGGACCATTTAAATGTGTTTCTTGTTAAACTGATCTGGAGTTAAATAAGAATCAGGCCCAGTGCCCTGCTCTACCTCTGTCTGATCTGCTGCAGGACGGCATGGATTGCTCCCACCACTTAAAGAAATTATTGGGCTTAATTAGTGCCCATTCTAGATGCCCTTCATTACAAATGGAGTCCAGCCAGGGCTGTTCTGAACGCAGTGCAATGGTAAAAGGATATTACTGCAATAACCTCTAGTCCTTGGTATGGTGTCATTTACCTTTGTGTAATTAGGATTAATGAGATTCCTTCAGTAAAATCTTTGTGTGATCCTGAATGTGTGGGAACGTTGGCTGGAGTCTGTAAGTACGTCCTTAAAAGGTGACTGCTTTAGCAGTCTCCGGCAACATGTTGGGTGGAAAATTTGCATTTACAAGAAATATTTAGCACATATTAGTGGCTTGTAAAAGACAATATAAGTAATTTTATATCACACTAATGTTATATATCAGAATGTAGTTATTTTTGCTGGAAATAAGGTTGTCACCATAAATATTATTAGCCAAAACCAATAATATTTTACAATTCTCAATACCAGTTCTGATACCACAGGAAAAATTCTAATACTAACTTAAATAATTCCTTAATCAAGTAAACATTGCTTTTAGTGTTCTCAAACAATTATTGAGAAAATGAAGAAACAAATGTCAAACAAAAAGACAAATAAATAGAACATAACCAAGATACAGATAAAGGTAACAGTGTCTGTTTTTCATGCCTATTTAACAAAAGAATCAAGTGTTTCAGTTAAACATTCAGATGTAAGCAAATGCAAAATAAACCACCACATAGTCTTCACTGCATTAAATAAATATAAATGTTGTTTTATTAAAGTTTAAATTACTAAGGTTATTCAGCATTGAGTGTTTTTTTTAATTAACATCATTATCATTACGGACAGCAGCAGGTCTATTAGAATACCTTTACGGCATCCGATATTTTGATGTCTGATTTTTTAATGTTAAGACATGAACAAACTGTGAAAACATGTTGAATCAAAACTGGCAAATGAAAAAAGATTTTGAAATAATTATGAGGTAAATTTGACCATTGAGGGCTATAATAATAATCACTCATAATCACTCCTCAGAAAGCACATGCACACAGAAAAAAAACATTCTTTTCTCACATTTTAATTACACTTTTAATAACTCATTTAATATCAATTATGTTGTCTTTATTACTGTCAGGTGTCAATTTCTGCCCAGTTAAAGCTGCACAGATATATATATGCGCATAATACAAACAAGTTAGCAGCATCTCCACAAGCTAAAATATAATTTTGTCACCGAATACATACTATCATATTGCCTAGCCAACACACTGCTGCTAACATCAGTGCTAATGAGGGCACAGATTCAAATCTGGCCTGCATCATGACCTGGTTCCACTCACCATCTTCCCCTGAAGTAGATACATAAAGGATACATGTGTTTACAAATTCAGAGGAAGCATGTGTTCATGTTTGTGATAACACTGACTTTTTTTTAAACTTTCATGTATTTGGTTAATATTTCACTCCAAAATCAAAAGAAGCAAATAAGAAATTATCTTTTGCTAAATGATAAAAAACACTATTTTAGGACCATTATGTTTTTTGCATTGGGAGATTTGTAAAATGTGCCCTGGGCATGTTTTTGTGAGAGTCACCTGAATAGAGCCCCTACATTTTAATTGGCTTTCTATTTTGAGAAAGCTATACGGAAAGAATGTTTGTCTATGTATACAGAACTGTAAACTATATGTGTTAAACTCCCCTCATTTCTGCTCTCTATAAAATATATCTAATCGCATTATACCTCCCTCGAACATAACAGGTGGAACAATTAGGCCTACATACAGTTCATTTCCTTGCTGTTTTTATGCAAGTACACAGCTGAACCACTGACACCTTGTCTCGCTAATGAACGCTCAGTCAACCTCCAGTAGAGACCGCTTTCTTTAACAGAAGACATGAGGAGAGAGCATGAGAGAAAGGGCGGACAGAACTCCACGTAGGCTGGAGGATAAAATGAGTGCCTCGATAAAATAGAAACGAGCAGAGGGAAGCATGAACAATGAAATTATAACAACCCGGGACACATCAAACACATTCAATTACATTTCTGTCTAAGCGTGACTGAAGAGTCGCCCATTATGACACTGGGACAAAAGGATGCTTGCGATCTCATTGCACACTCCTCGACGGAAGTGTTTAATGTAATAAAAGCGGCTTCTTGTCGGGGTGCACAGAGGCGCTTTGAAGCGGCTTGCAGAATGACGTGTTCTGTCACTCCCAAGAGGCAGCTTGCCTTTTCATGGTCATTTTCAGACATTTGAATAAGGGAACTGACTTAACAAATGGCATTATGGAGTTACCTTGACAAAGTGGAGCAGGGTTGTCCCATTGGTAAAGGCTGTTGGAATGGAGTCTGCATGTGGCGTTTCTGTGTCCCACAAGCCTGTAGCCGGAGTTGCAATAATACTGAAGTCTGCTGCCTGGCCGGTCTCTCGCCCTGTTGATCACCCCTCCGTTCCTAGGCAGATCATTCACACTGCAGTACGCAGCTGTTACAGTGGAAAATAATCACAATTTATCACACATTATGGAGTTTAAGCGAAGGCATTTGTGACTATTTAAATATAGTCTTTAAAAATGAAACTTCTTTGAATTATGTTTCATGTATCTCAAAACAATTATCACACACGCTGGAAGAGAAAAATTATCAGGGCCTTGATCAAACTACAAGTGGATTTTGCTGTAATGTATGATTGTTGGGTTTTTGGTGTTGGACTGTCATTGTAAAGATTGTGTATTTTTCAGCATACAGTACAGAGCCTAAAACACAGTTTTCCAATGAAAAAATGTAATAACGTTTGTCTTCTTTTTTTAACTTATTTTAATGTGAAACAAGTGTGTACATTTCAATTTAGTTGTTGTGTACATCCCATTATATTTTCATTACATTGTCAGCATTATTAGAAGGCAGTCATCAACCACCCTGAAACCCATTTTGACCCATGTTGGTTAACCACTATCTTTAGGCTATCGGAAATGAACTAAAAGCCACAAAACTCCACTTTTGCTTTCACTGGATCTTTAAAACTGTGTTTACATTTGACTGTGAAATAAAACAAAAGAAAAAAACAGCTTGATGACTATGAACAGATCATTAGATCCCGTTTTTGATGTGACATAAAGACAAGTTTGCCTATCCTACGAAGGAAAGCAGAAACTTAGGGGATGTCAAAGCTTAATCTCACTTCAGACAGATCAAATCAAATGCACCATCACACTATAAGTCTGCTGAGAGGTTCAGTCTCATTGCGAGTGATTAACTAGACCTAGCGTAAAAAATTACATGTGGTACTGAATTCTAATTTTCTTTCACGAAACCCGGTGGACTAAGCAAGGCAAGAAAAACAAGGAGGGGCTTGAAGTTGCTTCCTACAAAAGACGTTTTGTAGAGATAAAAGTTGCGTTACACACCTCTGTTTAACATCTCGTTATTTCAACTGTTTAAAGAATCTGGAAAACCTGGTAGCCACTCTGAGGGTTCAGAAACTTGCTCTCTGAGCGATGTAATCCTTTCTCTTTCTGTAAACTTGGGACAAAATTCAATAAGGAAGGAAACATGGGGCGACACACACTGGAATAATGGGTCTGCATAGGTCACAGTGTGTCAGAAAGATCAACTCAAATGAACAGAGGGAGTGTGAAACATTGACAGAAGCAGAGGTGAAGAGATGGGGAATAATCACGGCTACTGGGCTGGCGGGCCATACATTACGTTTGGCCATTGGTAAGAACGTCTGCCTGAAGCACATGGTTATTCAGCAAAATTGATTGCAAGATCTTTGACCTCCATTATATCAGGCTTGCCAATAGATCCCCAAAGGAAGAAAATATCTGGCCGTTGCCTAATGAGTGCTAACTTAAAAAAGGTTGACATGCACTCGTTTATTGACCCATTTGGATCCAAAACAACCATGGAGGGTAATCCAGTCTGACTCTACAAGCAGAAAGAGGTGTTTGTTCCAAAATCTAGTATGCTTTTTCTCTAGGATGCATTGTAAGGTATCACAGCCATGTTTATGTACAGTCAATAATTTACACTTTCAAAAAAGATTTCAAAAAAGGGTTCTTTGCATCAAGGCCATAGAATAAACATTTTTGGTTCCTCAAAGAACCATTATGTGAAAGTTTATTGAAGTATCCAATTCTTTCTTACCTTTATACAGGCTGTGGAACCTTTTTTCCTACCACAATCAACCATTTGTGCTTAAAGGTTCTGCGGATTTTACAGGTTTTGAAACCATACACCCAGATACAAACCTTTCAGAAACCTTTATTTTAAATGTGCATTTTGGGCCTAATTCTGAAGAATCTTTGGATGTATACTTCCAAAACAAGGCATTCCCAGAATGCACTGCAATGGCCTTGGTGAAAAATAAATCCAAGATAACAGACACAAGAGAAATATCTATCGTAAATATACGTTATTCAATCATATTAATAAAAGGGGTCATATGCTGGATAATTCTATTATTTTATAATGTTAATATTTTACCTAAAAATGCGTCTGCTTTTTCTATTCTGATTTTGAGCCTCTGATTTAAATCCTCTGTTTGAAAGGGCGTGTCTGCTGTGAGATAGTGTAAACGCCCACAGCTATGATTGGCTAATATCAGTACATATACAATGTGAAACCCTCTCAAATACTTTAACAACGTTTTTTCTATTAAAGTTGTTAAGATTACGATGGAAATTGCTGATTATTACATAATATTTAGATCTGTTCTCCTTATGAAAGGTTGCAGCGATGAGGATTAAGCTGATGACAGACAGTCTGTTAATCATGTGAATGCAGTGATCTCATCATTAAAATGTGATTTCTGCACTCTCACAAATGCTTTCACCACAACTAACAATGCAAACACACTGTAAATACTTCAAGAGACTCATTGTGTACTGTTAATGTCACTGACTACAACAAGAGTTTTGGCAGTTGTTTGATTGACAGCTTCAGTGATTGTTAATCACTGATCACAGATCAGGCATTAGAATAAACACTCTTACTTACATATGTCAGATCAATATTGTAAAAGTCTGTTTACAAAGCCTGTGCCAAAATTGCGACTGAATTAAATAATCCTCAGTTAAATGTACAGAATAGAGACATTCACAAAGATAAAAATAAAAAACACTTTCTTTAAACGCAAGTATTATTTTTATTAGTATTATTCTCATGTCACTATTCACTAATGCCCACGACAGCTGGCAAAGATGTAATGCTGCAGAATGAAGGCTCTTCTGCAAACACAGTCTTTCGCATTACTATGATGTCATAATCACAGATTTTTTAGATTTACTTATTTTCTGACCTTGGTTTCAAGAAAAGCTGTTTATGGAATAACAAAAAAGTTTTCTTTTCTGAAACTTACAGCATATTTTTATAGAACAATGACCTCTTAACTGTCAAAAGATCATTGTTTATATCATTCATTATATTAAGCTATATTATCTATATGTTTATTAGTGGTATGACGCGTGAATAGCTTAGCCACATGCTAACATTATACTTTCTCCAAATCAATTTTTCCATGTGCTTAGTGTGAGAGAGCGGTATCTGGTGCCTGAGGTTTAAATTCAATTAGAATGCCACCTTAGAAGGTAGCTGCCTATGTAGACAGCTCACTAAATTTTGGATTAGAGCCAGAGTGAAACTCTGAAAGTGAATACTTTACTTTGCTTTTGTGTTTGATGTACAGGGTTAAATTATTGAAAGCACCAATAAACATAATTAAAAGTTTCCTATATCACTTGGAATATGCATTACATATCTAGAGTTTCTCTATAAAATCCAATCAGGAGACGGTAAACAAACCTGTGTAGCGTATTTTAAAGCCTTTCTTGCTGGTCGCATGATCAGTTGACCATCTGAGGTAAAGCTGGTTTGTTTTGCTAGTGAAATTCAATTGCATGGAATGGTTCCCACTCAAAGCTACCAATAACGGGCTCTGTCCAGATGGCCCTGGTAAATAAAACATTGCAAACACAACAAATAAAGTTAAATATTTCAAACCATCTGCTAAGCACCAGCAAGGCACATGAACTTCTTTTATAATTACAACTTTAAATGAATTTTTGCATGCAGAACTTGTGTTTTTAATAAATACTAAAAATGTATAAATATCGTATTGTAACATTATTGATACAATATTCTTTCTTCATCTATGTACTTCTTTAGAAACAGCAGCACACAGACACAGTGATGCAGTGATACTGATGTAATGAGGTCACATATGTTTATAGTAATCAACAATGGCTTTGATAAAGCTTAACCAATCAGAATCAAGGACTGAAACTATCTGTTTTAAATTGATTTGTACTCAATGGTTGTTGGCAATAGCCAACATAACAATGTGACCACTGTAGTACGATTTGCAAAATAGCTAAATTATTCACTTGAATCAGCCCAATTGGCTACTGATTAACATCTGATTATCTGAATAAATTGCAAGTCATTACTTTAAGAAATATCAAAAAATAATATCACGAAATACACCAAGAACCATACTGTTATATGCGCTAACCTGTCATGTGTTTAGGTTTATCAGAAGTATATTGGTTTAATTACTGACTGGTTGTTTACACGTAACTATCCATATTTCAGGATGAAGTTTTGTAATAAAAAATTGCACAAAAATTAAAACATGAAACAGGTTTACCATCAAAGATCTCCAGTTCATCAAACTGCTTTTCACTCTGAAACATTTCCACGTAAATTGCGATGGTGAAGGTGGGCAGCACTCTGATGATCCAGGAGCAGGTCTGAGAATTGGGGTAGTTTTTTGGGAAGCCGGGACTCAGGATCACCCCAGAGGAAGCAGACCTTTCCTCATTTGCAGGACACTGAGCTACAGCGTGAAGAAAGCCAATTTGGAAATTTGGAAATTATTAGTACCAAATGCCTACGTGTTTACCCAACTAACTAACACAAGATACAAGCTCTGGGTATTCCGGTACAAACTGTAAAGTTTTAAAAAGTTTCTTTAACATGCACAGAGCTTCTACTGATTTCACCTCAGGGGCCATGAGCAGAGGTTTGAGGAAGCAACAAAGCAAGCTGGAGCTTTTTGTTAATCCTCCTTGTGGGTGAGAAGGAGGAGGAAACAAACTAGGAGAACTATTGCTTCTTCATGGCATTGTACGGAAAGTACAGACATGGCAAACTACTCCGATTTACAAGTAAAAACCCTACTGAGGAGAAAAAGGCGAAGAAGGAATGCTTTTTCTGGCTGTTGGCTACGGTCTGTTTGTTAAAGTACAACAATGCAATGCTTCCTCTGGGATATTTTGCGCCATCTTTTCATTTATTACATTTTTACAGACCTTGACTGCAGGCATCAACACTAATGATTCAGCATCATTCTTTTAGGCACTTATAAAGTTTAACATCTAGCAGTACATTTCAAAGTTTATTTAACAATATATCAACATGTAGAAATAAAAAAAAATCTTTGATTTATCTAAAGATCTGCTTCGACCAAAAAGGAATCATACAAAAAGTGTGAGGAACGCATTATAAATTAGTCTCCACCATAAGTACAGATGGCCAGGGACAAGTGTGAAAAAACGCTTCAGGCCAGTTGGTTGATTATGTACATGAGCTTGCATTCTAATCTTGAGCTACTGATGTATATAGGTCATCAAGTTAACGTTATCTAGCTGGCTGACATAAATGATGTTTTGTCGAAATTGTGAGATGACTAATAGTAGTCATTTAGACTGGGATACACTGTAAACAAATCAGTAATGTTTTACACCATGTCATCATTTTCCAACATGTTTATAAAGTTTAAAGCTGTTACAGACATGCATTAAATGTTTTCCTGTAGCTCAGTGGTACAGCATTGTTAGCAGCACAAAAAGTTGTGGGTTTCATTCCCAGGGAACACATGTACTGACAAATTGTATAACTTGAGTGTACTGTAAATTACATTTGTCACATTTTTAGCTATTATTGTAAATAATATACACAAAACAACACAATTTTTATATTACTGAATTTAAGTATTTTAACTGAATTTATAAACATGTAAATAAAGTATACAAGTATACGACTTGTATCTCATTGTATGGAGAACCGTGAGCAGGTCATTAGCTTCAAACTCCTCTCTTACCCTCACATATTGGGGATGGTCCCTCAAACTGAAGATGAGAGTTCAGCTTACAGGTGACCTCATCACTGCCAACCAATGTGAATCCAGGAAAGCATCGGTACCTCACAACGTCACCTGTGTGGGGGAATAACTCAGTTTTTGTTTAGCACTAACATACTTTTTTTAACACACCTTTGATAACAGTCAATTATTCATACCGATTTCATAGTCCTGGTCTTCAAATATTATCTCTGCATGTTCAACAGAAGGGGGAGGGGGGCACTTTTTGAGCCGATAAGCTGAAGAAATAAAGAGAATATGTTTTGAAGTAATTTCACTCTTCATACACACTGCCTTTGTGGATTCGACTCATTTCAACTGATTTCACCTCATTTCACCATGGCAATACCAGAGTATTACTTACACAAATGATATACAACGACATTTCTATACATCACAGCAGAGATTTCTCAAGAATAAAAGCAGCATTTAAAGCTTTTAATTTTAAATGGAAGTTGGAGGTTTTGATTAAGGACTCGTTCATTTTCACACTCAGTTTTTTCCGTGCTGTTTAACACTTGCCCGCACGCCAACACTGATATCAAAGAGGCCAGAAGAAGCTTCTATTTTTGACTCAACTAAGCTCCAGAAATAATGTTATGTCATCAAAACCACAGAAGCCATGCCTCCTTGTGTATGTAAACAAGATGAATCTCATATTTCAAATATATTTCAGGCTGCATGTTATGGTACGCACTGCACTTGGACCGAGACATTTTTTCATTTGAAGGAGAAACTAACCATGGAAATTGAGGACAAAGAATCCACTTGTCGAGAAGTCACTGTGGAACTTGATAAGAACCTGGTTGAAAGTGCTGTAGGCTGATTCGAGGGCCGTGTTGCCACTAAAAATCCCTAGCTGCGGATAACTTTGCTCTGGGCCATCCCTGGAAGAGCAAAACATGTATTGAAATTCCATTATGAACTGTGATCCTCATAGTAAATGACACAATAATGCCTCACGATTCAGAGTGGTTTAAGAACATGTATTTACTTTCAAATTTATGGTGAGATTGTGCTGACAAAAATAGCATAAACTATGACTTATAAATAACAGACATCATGGCAATTAGGCACATTCAGTTATAAATTCTCATTACTGTTATGTGAAAAATTAATGCAATATTATTTAACTTGTAAAGTATTATTTTTGTTGTACTGCTTTCAAATTAAGCTAAATAACCATACCAAAAAAAACTAAATGGCTAAGGAGGAGAAATATTTGGTAAACAAAATTGTGCTGGATCTAAGTAATGATCCTTTTAAAGTGACGACAACAATAGCACCATTAGTCTAGTTTCTCTAAGCTTAAATAATTGTTTTGCACTCGTCTAAGTATGATCTTTGCCAAACGACTCATTAAACGAGTTTTGCTCACCAGACAGCAATGTAGTCGGTAATGGGCTCTGTTTGGAGCAGGGTGAAGTTGATGTAAACGCCATGACCATGGGGCACGGTGATAAGCCAAGTGCAGTCCTGAGAGTCTGGGTACTCTTTTGGATACTCAGGAGAGAAAATGGTACCATTTGAAGCCGTCACATTGTAGCCACATGGAGCTGCATGGAGATGTAAGCGTTACTTAGCCATGAATGCACAGCTAATCTATCTAGCTGAATAATGCTGAAAAAGGCAATTAGGGTCAAAAACGCCATAACAGTAACAATAAAGTCATTGATAAGATGCATGCACTATTCGCCCAGCCTTCTTAAGTTATTTGACTGGGACATGCAAGAACTGCAACAATGGCGGCGAACTTTCCGCACCACATCACGGTGCTATTTTTGAATCAAAACATGAACTTGAGATTTTGGGAAATGAGATTTTAGGTAATCTGAAAATTCTCTCTAAAATACAAATATACAAAATACATAATTTGCAGTCATATGAACAATGTTCAAAGTGATTTCATGGCGCTTTTTGTAATTTTTTGGTAAAGACTGACAGCCATGGTCACTATAAGCTGTAATTGTATGAAAGAAACAGCAGCATACACAATAATGACAAAAGGTTCATTTTTTTATGTACTGTATCTTTAAAAACTACAATAGAAGAGATAAGCCATTTTATTTGAACCCCGAACAGCTGATGACAGAAAAGTAAAAATGAGAAGAGAGCATTCTTAAGGTTGGTGGAAAGGAAGTTAGAAAAGAGAAGATACTGCCACAAAGCTCAAAACACAATAGAGCACTTACAAAAAAAACTGACAAACAGTCTTTGCAGCAGCTCAGACTTTGTGCAATCAGAAGACTGTGAGAAAGGAGTACAGCGACTGATCGATATAAGACAAGTTGGCTTTCACACTACACTACCCACACTAATCATCAAGGATACAATTCAGAACAGCTCCCAGTAGCATATGTCTCCACTGCTCAGGTCTTCAAAGAATGTTTTAAAGATGGTTTTATAACTCAATGGCTCTTATTGTATTACTAATACAAAGTAACACTTCAGTAATAGAGCATAGTTAAAAAGGCTTTAGGAACTCACGATAATACCTTTGTAACTCTCAAAGTCAGAGAATTATTGATGCCATCTGTTTTAAAAGTTAAATTGAGGCCAATGTGGGTTGAACGGAAGCAGTACACCAATCACAGTTCACAGAAAAAACAGTTATAGTGGAAAATAGAACAAACATCCTTATTTTCTTTCCTCTTTACCTTCACAGCGAGGAAAGGGGTGGTTCCATTTCCTGTTGATTCCATGCTGGCATGTTAATACAGGGTGGCCAACTAAAACATATCCAGGGAAGCACTCGAATGTTATGGACTGGCCCGCATTGTAATCAGTGTTTATGATGTACCCATTGTGAAATGGATATGGGTCTTGACAACTGTGTAATTCATAAGCTGAAAGAAAAAAATAGGAATATATGAATGCCAATAAATGATTATATGCAAAATGACATATATTTAAAATTGTCATTTTCAGAAGAACCATTTGAATAGTGACAAATTATTCCATAACTCTGCTTTAAAATATTAATGTGTATAACACCAACTATAAATATGAATCATTTCATTTAAATCAACTTCAAAATAGGAAACATTCAAAAACATCCATAAAAATTTATAAAACTGAATCTTTTATAGAGGTGTTTATGGTGTCTCCATAAATCTGTGCAATCACTAGTCTGGTGAATAGGCATAAAGCTTGTCAAACCAGCATATAACTGAGCCATTGAACATTTCCCAGGCAGCATCTCGACTGCATTGCTTATGATCAACAGCCTTTGTAATTATATTTATTCATCATGCAACATTCGTGAATCAAAACATGGCATCAGTATTCCACCCTGCACAAGCCCATCTAGCAGCAAAGATCAAGGCCCTTTTCATCTCAGAGCAGAGAGTATAAGAAAAGCAAGATACAAACTGTTTGACCTACAAGTGAGGGGACCAGACAATGGAGAGTTATTTATATCAAGTGGGATCCAAGTGCACGTCCATCTTATTGATTTCAAAATACTTTCAAGAACCCGGCTGTCATAATAGAGTGCCCTCTATACTGTGATATAAAAGGAAGTGAATCTTTAGATATTTCCAATGACCCTGGTAAAAAGCCTTCACTCCTACCTGAAGAACCAATACAAACTCAAGCACGACAGACCTTTGAGCGAGCCATATGCAAATGATGGAGGTTAGTCACCCACCTTGGTAAGTAAGTTTGAAGCCTTGTCTATTTTCAGAGTGGTCGCTGTAGAAGTGGATGATGGTTTCATGCATGCTGCTGAGCAGAGGGGGTGGGAGCTGGCTGCCACTGAACTGACCAATCAGAGAGCTGCTGTGGTGCGGCCCATTACGAACCTCTAAAAAATCGTGGTTATCCTCTGAGGTGAAGTTGAGAAATTGGATGTGTGCCCCTGTGGAGTGAGCCATAAGATGTAAGATTTATAGTGTCTCATGGGTTGCGAGAGACATGACTTATGTTATATGCCTAATTTACATTTAAGGAATGTGTTTAAAGTGACAGGATTTTTAGGAGACTGGACTACAAAGCGTTACCTATTTTGCTGCTCTGATTCATTTAAATAGATTAAATTGGTTATATTATATTGTATTATTGATTAAATTATATATATATATATATATATATATATATTACACATGTATATATCTGTGCTTTAATTTGCAATTATTTTCCTAACTTAATACTTAATATTAAATGCACTAGCAATTATATTTCCGGTTTTGTTTTCTGATTATTTTTAAATGAATGAAAAATTTTATAATGCTATTTGTAATGAAACTTTTAAATCCTGCAGTCTACCCAATGATCCATGTTATGCCAGGATGATCTGTTGCTGAAATACAGCAACATTTTAAATGTCTTTATTCCCTCATTTTACTTCATTTCTACTTTAAAATTCACTTTTGTTTGCTTCCAGGTTCAAATAAAAAAACACTAATTGAGGTCTTAGAGGACTCCACTGTAAGTTTCTGAAAACTCACACTGCGATGATGTAATTATTATTGT
>JAZGTJ010009792.1:0-18911 GCA_036877575.1 Botia almorhae
ACAAGAATTATTTTCTGAATGAATAAGACACGCTGTCCACACTGAATTGCATTAAATTCATGTGTTTGTATGGTTGTATTGCTGAATTGATCTTATCACTTTACACATATAATAATAATAATAATAATAATAACATCTGAGTGATGATAATATCCACAGCTCAGTGTAGAAATCTGCTGGTCTCATGAAAGCGGTTTGGCTTGTGTGGCAGTGTGAACATGTTTGAATGAATTCATACAGGTTGTTTAAAGTCATACAGTACTAGTTTGTGGTCTCTTGTAAGCGCTGCATTTATACAACAAGGAGATCTAATTACTTGAAGAAATAACCTTTATTCATTTCTCTCTGGTGGATGTGCCCCCTCTGGCTCTCTCTCTCTCTCTCTCCTTCAGATTGTATTATTTTAAAGTGGTAAAAGGCCAAATAGGTGAGGTATGAAAAATGCCAGGGTGTCCTTGTAGATTTCCATCATGCTGGTGCTCTCACTCTGATAAATTACTGTAGTAAATGTTAAAACCAGTCAGTGTTCACTGTATGTTCCAACAATATGGCATTATTATCTCCTCACATGTGCAGCAGTGACTGTGAACAATGAAAAGTATTTCCTGATTAAATTCTTGTTTCATGTTTATTTAGTCTACTGGCACTGTGGGTAGAACAGCTTATTCTGTCAAGAACCGCCCACTCGAAGGACCAATCACAGCTTTTGTAGTTTATCTGTCATTAAGGGTTGTGATGTAAAATAGATCTTTGATCTGATCTGAGATCAAGAGCATCACTTTAAATTCAACTTTAAATTCACGCTCTACTTGGAACATCACTGGACTAAAACACTGGACTTTTTCTAGATCCCGGGCTCTTGTGTCAGGTCATGGCTGCACTACTTTGGTTCTTTTTATATGCAATTGAACAGCTCTAAAAGGCTGAATATGCCCTGTTGATTCACTCACAGGCAAAAGACTTCCTGTCAGGTGATGTCAAACCACAGAACTGATGTCCTTGGATTGATTTGAGAGATGGAGTCAACATATGTACAGCGTAATGGAATTGATCTTTGTAAAAGGGTTTGGGAAAGTGGTGAATGATGTCATTACTTTCATTAGCTGATAAAATAGGGGAGTAAACACAGAAAAGGTTGAAAGCTACAGGAGGCAGAGAGAAAAATCATAATGTAGTCAAATTCTGGGGGAAAGAATAAAAATGTCACTTTCAGAAAGAGGGAAGAAACGATCGGACTGCACAGCACTGACGGTCATTCACAGCTTTTATTTGTTGTCCTCTCTGAGAAGGAAGTGGTAAACACTTCATTACAGGAAGAGGCCAATGAGAGGAAAATAACATGATTAACAAAGCAGAGTTCTTGTGCTCAGTCAAAATATTTGTTTCTCTCCCTATGGCTGGTCTCTCTCCGTGCCAAAAAATAGAATTCTGCATTTGAATGTTATTGGTAACCTCCCAAACAGAGTTTGATTGTCTAGAGATTTCGCCTTGATGGAGATCTTAGTTGTTTCACATGATGTTTCATGTGTAAATTTTCATTTTTGGGGAATACATATAGACACAGTTGAGAATCTGTTGAGAGTTGAGAGCTCCGATCATTTGCTCTGGAAAGAATTTGTTGATTTTTTTTTTAAAGTTTGTATTGAAATCTTGGGCTTGATCTTGGCAGATGAGTTTGAGACGTTGTTGAGATCTAAATGTCTAGAGGAGATGTGTGTGCGATTACCTAAGAGAAAATCTGAGACTTCAGCTAAAATATCAATTTACTCTCAGTTTGATCGCATTGCACTCTGAGAAAACCAAGAAATCTTTCATTTTTCTTTCCTACAGGCAAGTACTTTTATCTGCGTCTCGCTCTCATTTTTCTGTCTTTACTCTTCCACCCTTGATGTTTTGAACCTCTCAAAACAAGAGTGGGAGATTGCATTCAAGCAGCTCTGATCAGGTCAGCCAGACCTAGTGGTCTAATGGAGAGAGTCTCTCTCTCTCTCTCTCTCTAAAACAGCCAGTCATGGTCTGTGAAACCATCAAAACCATCATTTACTGTCACTGTGTGCCTGATACAAGACAGAGACCTCGATCTGTCAGGACTACACCTACCACCAAAAGATAGCATTACCCTTTCATTTGCATATATTGTTTTTTTTACATTTTTAGCCTTATGGTAATAAGAATGGAGAAAAATAGTTGTCATGAAAATTATGTTGTATAAAATCTTGAATTGTCCTAAATATAGAAAAATATATAAGGGATAATATAAAGACGTTGATCAGTTCATCAGCTGACCAATGGCATGAGTGTAGGGCAGGCCTTACCAATGGCAGGTGAGATTTCAGAAAACATTCATTAGGTTTGCAATACAGTTTGATGTTAGTGATGCAGAAATGACATGGCCTCGCATTTGCAGTAATGTATCATTAACTAAACAGTACATTATGTACACCGTACAAAGGTAGATCTGTTCTGCACTCGGAGATTCAGCTGTGAATTTGTGTTACAGGCTTCATGTGTCACAATTTATTTCCCACAAATAGCCCACAAAGCACAGAAGAGCTTCTTCAAATGACAAATCAGTATGAAATGTTAATAAGAATGCATCAAGATGGTGTCTGATCTTGGTCATGGTCATTCTCCATGTCTTACCTCAAAACATTTTTGTACCCTCACCATTAGAGCTATTTTTAGAGAGCTGCTTTTGATAATCCCTGTGTCAGAATCTCTTAATCTCTCAACAGATATTGGACCCTCAAGAGTGATTTCTTGTGTTCTGGATCATTTGTTCTAAGACGATGACAAAGGTTCCCCATACATGTGATCCACTAGAGTGCAAACACACTGTCTTTCTTCAAGAACATCAGGGCAGGTCAGCTGTTGTTTTGGATGGTGGCCTAGTGTTGATCCCCTCCATGTTCTTCAAAAGTTAGTTCAGCCATCAGAACATCACATATCAAGCTGCACATCCTGCAATAGTTTACTACAGTTAACATATCCAGTAACTCAGCTAAATCAGGTGCAGTACATGATTTCTGAGACACGCTCTTGAAAACTGAAATAAACACCCAAACAATTGTGTGATTTTTTTCAGGATGTCCTGTGTGTGTGTGTGTGTGTGTGTGTTGACAAAACAATGTTTGCACGTAGTTCTGGCTGTCTAAATAGGAGAAAAACAAAGTCTATAACTCCATAACACTCGCAGCCAATTAGCAATATGGGGTGTGAAGCAGCTGTTAGTTGCTGCCTGTTTTGAGTAGGATCATGGGTTTTAGCCTGGCACAAGATTCTCTTATGGTGTGTGTGGATATGAGCAAATGCTGTAATCACATCCTACATGTCTCAGAGGAGTCTTTGGTCTAAGCACTTTTCAGAACGTTTGTTCATTAAATCTAATTTGATACCTCCCAAACTAATGAAATGATTCAGTAGTGCAGTGAGCAGGCACAGCAGAGTGCGTGGAGCTTCGCTTACTATTCTGAGAAGGTTATATATAATGAGCCAAAGCCACCAATGGCCCTGGGGTTATGTACTGAGCAATGATCATTTTCCAGGCTGAACTGCATTGGTATCAAAAACATTTTGGTGTGTGGTTTGGTGTGTTGTGTTTCCAGACGTGTCACAGGAAGTACTGTCTGACATGACTGAAGAAACATGAAAGCAGTTCTCTGAGGTTCTTCTGTTTCAAATCAAATCACTTTTATTGTCACATCACCACAGCACTTGTGCCTAGGTGAGTGAAATTCTTAGGAGCGTGCTCCAGACAGTGCAGATACAATTAACATTTAGACACGTTTGTACGGAAGACAATGTGCAATATAAACATACATACATACATACATACATACATACTCAGACATGTTTACAAATTGAAGACATGTGCAAAAGAGGTATTTCACATGAACTTGTGCAAAGGGAGATTGGGGAGAGCAGCACATAGTGCAAATGAATGTAGTGCAAAGATAAACATATGTATTTGCATCTATGTATGTAATGTGTGCATGAGTCCAGTGATAGGTAATAAAGTGCAGTGCTGTTAGGTGTAATGACTCTGATTCACCAGGCATGACAATATGTTATGAAGAAAGACTGTTTCTCTATAAGGGCGCTGACATAGTTTCATAGACCTCGGATACATTAGCATCAGAAGAACTCCACAAACGCTATGAAATGTTTACTAGATGCTTGAGATCAGGCTGCCTTTATACTGCAAGGCTGTATACACAGGTTCTAAATGGTGAAACATATATGAACTTTTGTTCATTTATCTTAGACCTTTGTTTATATTAAAGAATAATTCACTGAATCAGACATTCAGACAATCAGACAAAATCAGACATTCATCAAGAATGCAACAAAATCAGACATTCATCGAGAATGCAACAAAATCAGACATTCATCGAGAATGCAACAAAAATCTCAGCTGCATTACAGTGTAAATGCAGCTACAGAAACTGAGCACACTTTGTCAACTGGAAAAAGACTGAACAACACAAAGTTGAAATTGTATTAAGCGTTTTAGCTAATTGAACGGGTTAACTGTGCATACTTGCTAACGTTCATGTTTTGGGTAATTTACTTATGGCTCTGTTCTGTGCATTAAATAAAAATTTAAGTCAGAGGTGTTCACAGCTCAAACAGAATAAATGATATAATTATGCGTTATGAATATGTTTATTTTTTTAGCATTAATCCCAGAAGGCGATATATGTACACTGATACTAATAATGCTACAACAGTTGGCAGCTTTATTGTTTTCTAGTGACACCCTGTGAGGTTTACAGACTGCCTGCATTACCTGTTAGATTACATGCACTGCTTTTTTTGCATGTTAATTGCTGTTTTTCTGAAGTATCTTCCTTCACTCGTCCATGTTTCAAGACTTCATTAATTCAGTATGTCTGTTTTGTAGCCCACAAGTGTCTGGACCTTCATGATTAAATGGGCTCTGGTATATATCAGTTATTACCTGATATTCAAGTCAATAACGCTAGAACACACTTCCCTCTTTCTGTTTGCATAAATGAAGTAACAGCAAATACTGCTTTACATGAAAATACCACGGTTTTCTATTCACCCTAACCCACAGTGAATAGACTCTCTCTTTCATATTGTCAAAGAAATGTGCAGATGAAGTTTTGAGCTGTGCTGCAGATTTTTCTTTCTGTGCTCAAGGTCTTTTGCCTTCACAAATATGTGTGTTGAATCTTGTGTTACTCAGAGAACATGAGGCGGCCTACAATCATTGTCAGTGAATTGTGCTGCATGCTTTTAGCATTCTGCCTCTTTACAATGTAGACCTTCTTAGATTGTTCCCTGGACCATCTTCTGTCGATCAGATTTCATATGGCTGCTGATCTGTAAATGTTTGTGCACGTTTACAGGAATAAACGCTGTCAAATTATTTTGTTTTAAATCAAAGTTTTGTCTTTGTTTTCTAGAAAAAATCTCTCCATCCTTACACTGATTCAAAAGATCTATATATTCAGGTTGCCTTATGAAAATCAGAGGGAACATCAGTTAAGGCTGCTGTGCGTGTGGAAATAAGAAACACATACATACTTCAGACAGGAAAAAGTAAGTGTTCTTAGCTATAGCTTCAAATCAGGCTTCCTAATTCAATTTTTCTGACTTCCCTTGTTTCTCTGGCTCTTCTGTAGCTTCAAACCAATCTCTTTATGTAAATCAGGTCTGATCTAAAATATATCAAAAGAGACGTGATGGGAGACTCTCATTTACTCAATTTCTCTTGAATGTTCTTCCTCTGCTTGCACTTCTTGCTCTGTAGCCACATTCATCTTTTACTCATCATCTCCTGTCGGCTCAGGCTGATTTCAGTACTGTCTTCTGAAATGTATTCTGCCAATTTGTTTTCTTTTTCCCATGTTCACTATTGCATTTCTTTCTTGTGGTAAATAATGCGTTTTAATCCTGCACTCCAGCAGCTGGGAGAAAGTGCTTTATGAAAATCACGCCTCCTTTGAAGTCAGAAAGTTTGGAATCTCTTGGCCTTTCGTATGGCTTTAGTTTTCCCTGGTAGTGTAGCACACACCACATTTGTGGCTGCTAATTTTTATAGTTTTTGGACCACAGCGTTCTGTTGACATTATTAATTGTATTGCTTTTCTTCTTACTGTAGCTTTTAAGTGACATTGCTAAAGGACAAGTTGGCATTGCTTAGCAAGGGTGCCGAATAAAAGCTGATTGATAGACTTGAGTTTTCAAAGCTGACTTTTGAAGTGTTGCTCGCTGGAGATTGAATTTCTAGGGGTTTGAAATAAAAAAGCGTGGAGGTCTTTGTTGAAGGACTTCTGTGAAGTTTTCAAAAAGTGTCTATTCCTTTAATATATTTATCATTAAAAGCTTCCAAAGTGAGAGGAGCTACTGTAGAATCACATTCAGAAGTCTTGATCCAACCACACTACATTTTCAATTAAGACATTTAAATGTTTATTGCTATATAATACTGCCTTTCGTATCTATTTTTGCAGCTATTAGGAATAATTGAATTAAAATCGATTTAATAGGAATTATTTAATAGGAATAGGGTTAGAGTAAATAGCTTGTTTTGTGGAGCGCTCTGTACATTCTGTTTCAATTTAGATGGCTATCAAAAACTAATTTATTGTTGTCACTAGCTTGTAAAAAGATTTGTATCAGTTGACCATTTTAATGTTGCTTACTATACTTTTTATATGATGGTGAATGTTTTGGTGTATTCCGCTCTGTGAGTGAAACCTGTTATGAGACCCGTTATGCTTATAACTAATCTGACCTTCTGATGAAGACTGACGTTTTAACTGTATGTTTCAGACTGTGGATCCACTTACTGTGTTGTTGACTATATTGTACAATGTTCTATGGATGTCAGCTGAGGAACGCACATTATAGAACTGTACCAGAACAGAACCAAAAGGTCATTTATTTTTTGTTTTGAATTAAAACCAGTTTTCAACCCTTCTGTGACTGACTACAAAGATCCAGAGATGAATTCTCATGACCAGAAATAAAGAATACACAGAAGCCAGTTGCTATGAGCGACCCTTATGTCAGCCATCAGAACGCTGCTTGAGAGTCTGAAGGTGAGGTAAGAGAGAGGGAGCTGAGGTCCGGACTCAGAGGTAAAGAAGATAGCAGTGTTGTTGGGTGGTGGGNTTCAGGCCCTCGGCCAGAGGGAGAGATGGTGTTTAGAGCGAGAGAGTTTATCCTTGGATGCAGCTGGTTTCTGAAGCACCACCTCAGGAAGAGACATTAAAGCTTTGCAGCTCCACACTGATCTTCTAATACGTGCACGCTCTCTAGGTGAGCGGATGCTATCGTCTGCGCATGCACAATCCTGCCCTCTGGTTCTTCACTTACAGCTCTGATTAAGAGATTAAATTACTTCTAAATCTGCACTTTATTGTCCCAAAGCACAACTTCCTCAGTCTCTCACAGCTGGCCGGCAGTTTGCCCTTTTTTCTGTGCCATACTTACGGTTTTGCATAAAAAAAAACACATTTACACTGTGACACTTTCTCTCTTTAATTTTACATGCAGGCCCAAAACATTTAAAGAAGTTCAGCTCAAACATAAGCAGTATGACAGCATACAGATTTGGGGTGACGTGAGGGTAAGTAATGACCGAGCCTCTACATAGAGCCTTTAAACTAAAGTCTGAGGAAATCCTGGGACCACATGTATATCTCTGTTACGCGCCTGATAAACAGCCAGATATTGGGTCTGCTTGTTGTTCTTCACCTGAAAACCACTGCTTTTATCTACAGAAACTCAAGGCTGCCCCTAAGCAACAGACTTGCTTTCACCTACAAACACTTTCTCTCCTGTTTTCCATTGCACATGTTTCCTGAGCTTTCTGTCAGCTCATTAGATCCACCACACAAGTTGTAAGTCTTCTTATGACTGTAGAATGAAATACAGTGCAAGTGTAGAAAAGAGTGTGTACATTCTCAGCCACAAAATACATTTATTGATCCTCTTTATCATATTACAGATGTAAATGTAAAATTTCTTGTTTGACTATCAGCATGTTCATCTTATAAATAACATTCATTAAAAGTGTTCATGTAGATGAAGAAATGTTTTGATAATCTCCACGTCATGAGACAGACCAATCATGTGTTCTGCAATGAGTCACAGCCTCTAAAACAATAATGAAATAAAACACAAGCTGCAGTTATTGCTTTTATAAAATATCACCAACAGACACAAATCTTCTGTGAGTAATCCTGTTCATTAATATAAATGCTCATCATCTTTATTTTGCCCAGTAATATACTTCAGTATTTCAACTTCAGGTCATACTGTTTATGATGCAATGTAGCAACATAATACAGAATGTTGAAGGTAATATAAGCACATAAATATGGTCAGAGAGCAGAGGGATGAGCTTTTGTGTGTATATTCACTGTATTACACAGTGTCAGTTTTATAAAGGTGGCTGAGTTCACTCATCAGCAGGTACCGTCAGAAAAGACAAACTGCTTGTTCTCTCACTATCCTGCAGTGGCATGACTTCACATAAAGTTAGATAATAGCAGATTTGTGTGGGTGAGACTGTTACTGTGGGCATTTTGTCAGAATTTACTAGCCATCGGTATTTTACCATCCTGTCTCCATGGCGACTTTGAGAAAGATACTTTTTCACTCTCTGGAGCTGGCCTTGCTATTACAGCTAACACAATGGCCTATTAAAGCTCAGACAGAGCTGTGTGTGTGTGTATGCGTGTGCCAGCTTTATGTACAGTCATATATTCAGGGATGTTTGGAGGGGGCGTGGCTGTTTCCCTAAGCACCTCATAAATAAACTCTTAAGACGTTCCCTCTCAAAGCAGACAGCACGTGCTGTTTAACATGCTATAAGCAGTATGTCTTTAATCACTTGATTTTGTATGTTTTTTTCTAGTTCCCTGCTTTATTGAAGAATGTAAAGTGGTGAATGAGTTACTGTGGTCTCAGTAACTCATCTGTCCGCTGGGCTTCAGGGATCTCTGTTGTATATGCAGGAGGATATTTTCATAAGTGCTTTGTCAGGACAAAGTTTGTGTGATTAGGCAGTAGTTAAACATAATTAAAAGCACTTAAATAGAGGCAGAGCTTTCCTATGGGAGGCAGAGAGAACCTCAGGGAAAACAGTGAGATTAAATGAAGTCTGCGGGTTATTCAATCCACCGGGTGAACAAAGTGATACAGATTTCTTTCTTTCTCTCGCTCTCTGCTTCACTCTGACAGCACAATCTTCGTAATGACTGTGTTTTTTCAACACACTTCAGGTTTCCCTGATGCTCTTCGAAAGACTGACATGGGTGTGCAAGAATATTTCTGTCATTTATCAGCATGAGAAAGAGAGGCTGGCCTGCCATTTTCTCTCTGTTCCATTAACAAATTACCTCCCCTCCCTGCACTGCGATTAGATGTACATCCCCAAAATTAATTTGCTTCTTAGTTTAGAAACCTAAAAAGTAGACTCTGTTGTGTGTCTCTCAGTGTGTGTGTTTGTGTGTGTGTGAACATTCTACCTACGAGGATGGTAAAAGTCATACACACCTACATTGTGGGAGCAAGCCAGCAGTCCCAACGAGGGAAACTGATTGTGAAGCATACTAAATTATGCTTGTTTTTAAATGGTAAAAAGTAGACAGGTTTCTGTGAGGGTTGGGTTTAGAAGTAGGGTTTGTACAGTATAAAAGTTACTATGTCTATGGAAGTCCCTATAAGGCATAGAAACAAGTGTGAGTGCATGTGCCCGCGTGCATGCGCGAGAGAGTGTGTGTGAGTGTCTGTGTTTGTGTGTGAGTGTTTGTGTGTGAGTGTCTGTGTGTGTGTCTGTGTGTGTGTATGTCTGTGTGTGTGAGTGTCTGTGTGTGAGTGTCTGTGTGTGAATGTCTGTGTGTGTGTGTGTGTGTGTGTGTGTGTGTATGTCTGTGTGTGTGACTGTCTGTGTGTGAATGTCTGTGTGTGTGTGTGTGTGAGTGTGTTTCCAGGGACAGTATATACATATTACAGATGCATTTTTTATTTATATAATTAGTACATATCAAACTGAACAAATGCCCAGGTTTTAGGTTAAAGGGCCATACGCTTTTATTGTAACATGGTTGCTTTGAGTCTTAAATCATAGCTGTTACTGTATTGAGTATTAGTATGACTGGAATACTGTACTGACCAATCAGAATCCAGGATTGTTTTTATTGTGATTTATTGAGCACTGATTATCTCATGGTCAGGTTTGAATGTAGGTTGATGTTTAAACACTGGAGACAGCTGTTAATCAGAGGGCAGGAGTGTGTGGGGGGATCTGGCTGAGAGGATTATGACCTCTGGCTCAGTGAAGTCAAGGGACTGCCAAACAAACAAACAAACTTTGTTGGCTCTTAAAGATTACAGGCCTTTACAAGTCCTAATACAGCATGTCTGTGGTCTGCAGTAAACTGGACATGTGCCCACCCCAGCGCTCAGTCTTTTAGATTATTTGTGCTAGATTGACTTTACCATCTGTGAATTTGTAGTAATGGATTGTGCAGTAAATTCAGTCACACAGATGGATGGATCATGTAATGTAATTCGAATATTTAAAATAAATCTTTCTCTTTCAAAAAAAGGGTCGGCTGGTTGGTCATCAGTGATCATCTTCATACAGTGTGTTAAGTACAAAAGTAAATGCTTTTACTCATTTAGGCTTGTGCAAATTTTGGGTAGAAATGATGTGCAAATTTTGCTTAAAGTCATTATGCAGTGGACTGTAGAAACATGTGCTGGTCTATTCATTTTCTGTTGATGTATTCCATTCACGTGCGTCTGTGCTGTATAGAATTTGAATGCTGTCAAAGTCTATTAACTGGCGTGTAATTGTACCTTAAGGCCTCACAGAAATACCTTTTAAATGAATGGCTTGACTCCTTCACAATGCATCTTTTAGCATCCGGGCGTGGAGCCCGCAGACATCGTCATATTGGACTACACTCTCAGTGCTGTATGCGAATGCTCATGTATGTTTAATTATATAACATGATTCTCATTAATTGATTTATCACTGATGCAATATACCAGCTTTAGAAGTAGTTCCAAAAATGACATTTCTGTCATTATAGCTGTAGCTGTGTGCTGCTGCGTGTGTCTGATGACAATATATAATAGTGATCAGTATTATGGAGAATGGTGGATAATGTATATAGTGGTAGAATAAAGCAGATAGTACAAGTTTGACATTTTGAGGTTTTGAAGTGTATCCTGTTTATTAGGATAGTCATTATCTGCTGACCCCACACATGGCCCTGCTAACTGCTTGATAAATAATGCTAAATCACCTTTCAGCGTTTCCTGGGAGAGAGGGACAGTGAATGTTTAAGAATTGTCAGGGTCTGTTTGAGTTCATTCAGATGTGTTGATGTCACTGCAGTGGGCAGTTAAAGCTTTATCGCTCATATCCCATAATACTTTGCTTTATGTGTTTTTTAACAGGAGGACAGTGATGCTGGCATGACTCAGAACAGTATGGGTGATATCTCTATGATACAAACATTCATATGACAGTAATGATGTTAATGCCTGTTATGTATAATGGGACAGAACTGTACAGTGTTACATGAGGAAAGTGAGTTGAATGCTGTTAATGAGCTTGTGACTAGTTTATTCACATTAGACCAGGTAACCATTTTAACAGCCAGCAGGGTTTTCTTAGCATCACTGATACTGCTGGTCATAGTTAGGGCTTAGTGGTTTGAACCAGCTCTATGTATTAAACAGGTGAACAATTCTTGCAGGTTTACATTAAAGCATGAACCTGAGCTCTGTGTAGAGACCAGGATATGAGGGTGGGTTCTTTTGACTTCATTCATGGACCACCTACAACGCTCTAGCATCATGGCAGTGACTGTTTCACAAACAAGCACCACTCGTCAGTGGTCAAATTAACACATAATATGGCATCATTATTCTGATTCATGATGTGCAGAGAAAGCTCTGCGTGATAATGTGAAGTTAGCACCATGTCCTCAGACCAAAACAAATGAAGCCTTCAAAGAAGCTTCTTGGCTGCTTCCCAGCTGGCAATACTCAAAAGAAACCCAGTTATCTGTTCTTATAGTATGTGGGATTAGGATTAGTGTGTCCCAGATCTTAGTATGTTTGGGGTGTCTGGATGGTGGACTGTACTTTTTCCAGTGTATTTGGATTGGAAGTATGCATGCTTTTTGATTCACTTGGCAGTATTTCCTACAAGTCCTTGCTCAACAAAACAGGAGTCATTTGTGGCTGTTTGAATCTTTTCCAGCTGTGGCAGGTTCAGCTTTGTGTTCGTTGACACTTTCAGAATTTTGATTTGTAAACATGTTGTAAATGTTAATAAATATTGCACTTTATTGAAAGGTAATTTA
The DNA here is from genome assembly GCA_036877575.1 of Botia almorhae. Taxonomy (NCBI): domain Eukaryota; kingdom Metazoa; phylum Chordata; class Actinopteri; order Cypriniformes; family Botiidae; genus Botia; species Botia almorhae. The sequence continues at coordinate 12,366 of JAZGTJ010009792.1, forward strand.
GCAAAATGTTAAACAGCATGAGTTCTGCGTGTACATTTGATTGAGGTGCAAACTTGGGCCATAACTAAGTCCCCATGAGTTCATGAACTGAACTAAAAGTTCAGAATAGTCAACCCGAACAAATGGGTCACATAGAGACAACGGTTTATAATCTGTTAGTATGTCCCAGTACTGCCATACTGTCTCACATAAAAGAGCATTCTTTCCCAGCATACCTTTAGTGGATTCAGCCCTTGTTCTTTGCAGGTATTCATCATCATCGTGTGTGTTTACATTGAATCCATCAGTTTGGTGTCCGGGTGATGTGATGTGTACGCAGCTCATGCAGATGCCACATGCTCTGGAGTATTGATTTACCCATTCACACTTTCTTTACTGTGGTTTCAGACTTTGATGGCTAACAGAGCGTGTCTATATTTAACAGGTTTCATAGGGCCACACGAGACAGTGTTGAGTAAGCCAAATGTTTTTGCAGGCTTTTATTTATCATGGTTGGAGAGAAATGCAGCCATCCATGTCCGATTTGGGAAAAGCTCAAGGTGAAAGTTAGTCTTCATGTTTACTATGTGCACTTCTATGAGGGCCAGTAAAACACAGTTTCAGTCGAGTATTTTTTCACACCTGCTTGTTTTCAGACAATGTTCATTCCTACAGAAACTTCTTCAGAGCACAGAAAGTTGTCAGGCATCTCCAGAAAGCAAAGGGACTTTAATGAAGTGTCTTTATTGATCAGTGGACAAAACAGCTGTTAATTACACCAGAGCAGACATTTAATTGGCACCATGAAATAGGGCATCATGGGGCGGTCTTAATACCTAATGAAAAATGGAGAGACTCTGATTTAGTTCTGTGTCCATGGAGGTTTAGCTGTGCTGTCTCTAGCAGAACTGGCCAAGATTGTGAATTTTGGAAGCAGCTCAGAATTCCAAGAATTAGCCACAGGGGGCCTGGATGCTAAATGGGAGTTTGTATTGAATTGACAGGAAGTGGAAGCTGTTGAACTGAGAACTCACTGAGAGTTTTTTTTGTCTTGAAAGTTTCTCTTTATGTTGTCCTGGTGCTCAGCTGCTGTAGATCTCAGTTTGTATTTTGGATTAGACATAACTGATGAATTAGTGCAAAATTGCTGTAGAATTTGTACAAGCAGCTTTTGATGTCAAGACCAGAATGGTTTTTTGATGTTGTTACTGTATAATTGTTTTTGTTGATTGTTTTTGCTGCTGTCTGTGGTCTTTCCAGATATTCAGCCATTTTTGAGTTGAGAACTGCTGAATTCTGGGTAATGAGCTTTTCTTTTGCCATAATGAAAGTTACTTCTTAAAATGTAATGAAATATACATAATGTAATGCAATTTTTATTACAGGTGACATTTATTAATATCACTAACAATAACTATCATTGTCATTATTATAGAATTTCACATATGTATGTATATATGTATATATTATATATATGTATATATATATATATATCTTCATGGAAGACTCAATAGGGGATGAATCTGTCTCTCTCACACACACACACACACACACACACACACACAAACAGACACTTTATTTACTCCTGGTGCTTGCACTCAGCAAATGGCAGCTGAGAGCTGATAACAGTGATTAAATGTAATCAGAACGGCCCTTAGACACAGTGTCACTCTTGTTTGGACATCTGTAAAACTCACACGAGTCTGATGCAAATGCAGAGTTTGAAACTTGAACTTCTGCCCATCTCACAATTCCAGATCAGACAGTATGTGAAGTGTCATTTACAGCACAGCTGAAAATGATCTTCCACACAGAAGCACATCTAGAATTTGTTGTGTAACAGATCTGATGGTAATGAGTGTTAATGGCTTGGAAGAATATAATGCTTTACACTTTCATGGTGTACATCACTGTGCTGAAATATTTATCAACAATGAAGAGAAGATTTGTGGGGAGCGCCTGAGGGCTGCTGTCATCTTCAAATGAAACATAGTTCTTTAAACTTGATAAAGATCTTCCACTGACTGACTTTGTCTCATTCTGTGTGATGTTGTGTACATATTTATTTAGTTTTGTGTGATTTGATCATACTGTTGTGGCATTGGAAGGGTGCATCCATCAAAACTGATGTTAAAATAATTTCGTTATATCTGCATTTTTACAAGATGAAATCGAACCAGTAACATTTTCCCAAGCCTCCCAACTGCTGTTTTTAACCTCGTTTAGAGGAAGTTACCCTCTGATGGCACTGACAGCTGTGCGTTTACATATTTTTATTGCAGCTTTTATTTAACATGAGATTTATCTGAATAAGTAGTAGATTAAGTAGTAGATTTGTCGTTTGTCATTTTACATGCCTGTGGACTTTTGTCAGACACACATTTACATAGACATGAATGAGAATGAGACTGTAAGTGACAGGTATTCAGTCTGTTCAATGGGTTGGGCTTATTTGACTGTTCAGCTAATGACATTTCTGATTGCATTACTTTAAAACCCTACTATACTGGGCAATATATTAAAGGCACTGTAATGCCTCTAAAACAACATTCCTTTATAGCTGACATTATAGACCAGTCCAGTGATTGATCAGCCTTAACCAATAGTCAAATACCTATTTGTACATTAGTTTTACAGTTGTCAACATGTCAAACTATGGAGGTAAAATGGCTTTGATTCTCAGTGAGTGCTTGATCTTATAATAGTGTAAATATTAATAGTTGCTTTGGAAAAAAGCCAAGTTTGTAAATGTGTTGGTCAACCCTAAACCGGAGACACAACTATGTTTAAGAGCTTGTAGAAACTTAATCCAGTTCATGCTGCCTCATCAGATTTCAGACTCATTTGTAGCGTAGCAAAACAACACAGTAATATAGTAAAAACAACATTTGCCTAATGTGTTTGTCAGTTACAGCGTTTTGCCCTGGAAAGTATGTTCTCTGTCTCTGTGCACTAATGAAAATAATCTGTCAGCCTTTCATCCTAAAGGTTCGATTTGGGACTCATGAGGTTTTGTGGCACTTCTTCATGCTGTGTTAATATCAGATCTGAGAAGGACTCTCATTAGCTGCCTGGTGTTTACTCTGATGTTTCCAGAGGAATCAGGCGCATTAGAACAGACAGTCCCTGTGCTGTGAGTAATTACCAGCCCTATAACACACACACCTGTAATTCCTCATGTCTTCTGCCAAGTGCTGTGTTGTGTATTTCTGTCACATCTCTCGCCTTCTGCAGCAGAAATGTGCCAAGACTAAACTCCATCTCTTTCAAATCCACCGGCTGCAGTGCCGTGTTTTTACCTTGGGAAATGTTGTAAGCCTGAAGCAGACGCACCGCTTCCTATGAAATTCACCAGTGTCTGTAGTTTCGATGAACAGACTACAGAATGGGGTCTAAAATGAAGTTTTCTTTTCTGATCAGTAAAATGACGTGTTTAACTTTGTGAAAATGTCCATCTTCAGTAACTCTTGGCTGAAAGGTTGAGATTGATCAGGGCAGTACACACTAAGATTTGTGTAAAAGTTGAGAAAATGGAATGAGATTATTAATTTACACAAATATAGTCTCATGTTAACTTACTGTATAATCTGTAAGTTTTTAACCTGCTGTAATGATTTCTTCTAAAATGACAGATGCTGTTGATAAAGCTTAACTAGCTGTAATCTGTTATCGGCATACACACCTTTAATCTCTTAAATACAACCCACGAGTGTCACAGACTGACTTTATAATGCTACAGTCACTGTGATAAAAGATTGATACATGCATATGTCATGCATACGTGCAACACAATAACAGCCGTTTTAAGCAAGAATTGAAAAGGAGGGATTTAAAGTTTAGTTCCCTTTGTGTCAAGAAGTGGTGTTTTATTTGGCTGCAGGTTCAGACGCAGACGGCTGTAATGAAAGCAGTGCTCTGTACACACGGCTCTCAGTGCTCTGTGATAAATGCTCAGTGCTGCTCTTCTGTGTTTGTGAATGCATGTAAAGCAACATGGTCCTGCTTCTTCAGTGGGACGCTGCTGCAGGTTTACACACATCATTACAAACAATGATTTGATTTATTTTGTAGCGTGTGATCTAGTGCGCATCGCATCTGGGGCTGCATGTACTCACACCCGCAGACAGAAGCTTCACACAAATAGAACCAAAGAGCTGAGCAGTTCTGTTCAGAGATCAGATGAGACCATTATAAAGATGAACAAAGAGCATGTTGTACTGCATTGCAAAGTGCTGTAAATGTGTGATTTCTCAGTGCAGATCATATTTAAAGTTTGCTCATTTGGGGATGTGCTACTCATATATTCAAAGCGCAGTTCTGCTTCCAGGGAATCAACACATGCTATTTTCTTAAAGACATGAGTGAGATTGAGATATGAAGAAACACTTTCAATTCCTGGAGTTAGTTTTTACTAACCACAGCTTATATGTGGGAAAATGAAACTGTTAGCATTCATGAAGTGAAAACAAATGAAATAAACTCCACACTGAATGCTTAGGCATGTCTGCTTGCATTATGTCAGCATCACTCACTGCTCAGGGAAGTTTGCTAACGGTCTGCACGGGGGAAAGGTGAGTGAAAGCACTGCTAATCTGTACCTTTCAGCTCTCTCCACGTTGTCTTTGGTGCTTGGCTAATTGTTTGTGCTCTGCAATCTAACACACTCATTAATACAATCTGATGTGAGATATAATACGGAGCAGAGCGCTGCTTGCGTGTGGAGAGACCGGCATCTGAAATTAAATTAGCGCCCTTGTGAAATCTTCGAGCGCCCGCATTGGCTGCATGGCTATTGTCGTAATGCGTGCGACCTTGACCCAATAAAGATTAATGGAAGAAGACAGGGAGCGACGAGAGAGAGGGGTGTTTTCATGCGGCACACAGAAGTGTGCACACACACACACACAAATTAGTGTGTAATGTACGAGACAGTAGTGTCATAACTTTGTGATGACTGTACACATCTTAAAACTACAGCGTGTTCACTGCAACAGACAGAACACATGCACAGACCCAACATGTAGAATTCTCATTGCTGTAATACAGAAATGTTTACCATGTTTAATTGTCACAAATATAAAATAATCCTACTGCTCTATAATGGATTTAATTTCCTCTGGTGTTTGAGGGAAATGTGACATGTACATGTTCTTGACATGTCTCTATAGAAGGAGATGCTTTAGAGCTTTACTTCAGCTCAGATCTGGCTTAAAGTGACTGTAAACTTGAGACACCAAGTTCTAGATTAAAGCTTTTTTGAACTTTTGTGGTACACAATATCAGTATTGTTTGTGTTCTATTCTTTACTGTACGCTGTTGTGATATAATGCAGAACAAAGTCTGTTTCTCATTCTCCATTTCATATTTATCTGTAAACGGTCATTGTGGAGGGTTCAGTAACTGGATTAAATAACAGTATTGATGAGTTCATAACTTGAGTGTGAAAGGGCCCTTCACTGATCTGAGTGTGAAAGGGCCCTTCACTGCCTGATCTATACTTTGTCCCTCTGTGGCCCTCAGCTGTTCTCTGCTCACTCATGTTTCCACTTTTATTGACATCTGAACTGCACTAGCTGCACCTTTAGAAGCACTTTAGAAAGAGGAAAAGTTAATTATAAGTCATTCTTTTATCCATGATACAGTATGTACAGTACATAGAGCCGGCCTGCTCCCTAGATCATGTCAGCCATCAAAAATACTCATCAAAGTGTTCATTGATTTTGAAATGACATTATAATCTGCAGTTAACTTGCTCTCTCTCATCATATTTTCAAAGCCCCTCTATCCCTTCATCTTCTTGCTGACATCACTAACTGAACGGTGTCTTTGGTCTATAATGAAGTGAGATGACAGAGTGTTCTCATGTGTTCTGCTTTCAGACACGGCTGCGTTACTTCATGCAATGAATGAGCGTGCTGAGACGGCACACTGCTGCTCTGCTCTGATAACAGGTCAAAGCAGTGACTTCCAGTCTAGAACTGCTAAAGTATATTTATGGTTTATTATAAACATTCTGCCAGACACAAAAAGTGTTCATTGTGTTTACAAACAGCATTGATTTGTCTTAAGCTACTTAAAATGAACGTATGGTAGAAGAATTATGCCTGTTATACTAGTTCTTTTATTTGTTGGTTATGTTTGGTGTATAGTAACGTACAGTAAGTCACTCCTCAAACTACAGTGTTTCCTCTGTGTTTCACACAGGAATTAGTTGATTAAAATAGAGGGACAAGTGACAAGGAGACGTGGTGGCTCTTCATCTGAAAGGAATGATGAGTCTGGAATTCCATCAGATAGTTGTGGAGATGTTGAGAAATATCCCTAAATGACTTTCTTCTGCACAACAGTGCTCTGTTCTTCAGAAGATTGATCTCTTTCTAATTACTCTTTTGTGGGCGATCATTATTCTCTATGATCACTTCCTTTCCCAAAAAACTTCTTTATGCAGTTGAGTTTGTATGTGAGCTTTCCTGAAGCTCAGTGGTTAGAGCATGGCGTTAACAACGCCAAGGTCATGGGTTCGATCCCAGGGATTGCACATACTCAATGTATAGTGATCAATGTGTA
>JAZGTJ010009793.1:0-18907 GCA_036877575.1 Botia almorhae
TTTTTTTTACATTATTATACATACGTTATAATGCACACACAGATGTATAAGAGAAATATTATAACAACGAATATGCATACCAGTGCACACTCTGTAGACCTCACAGTAATAATTGCATGCGACTAAAATTACATAATAACTGTAATTAAATCAAATGAATAAGTATGATTCATAATGACTCGTAATAAATCAGTCCTCAATTGTGCACCAACACCAACTGAAAAAGGAATAAAACCAAAATCAGATAATTAGTGCTTGTGTTTGCTTTTGTAGGTCTTTAAGGATGATAAATATCTGAAAGATGCTGTTGAATGTGGAGAGGTGATCTGGCAGCGAGGGTTACTCAGGAAAGGTTACGGACTTTGCCATGGCACAGCAGGGAATGGATACGCCTTCCTCTCCCTTTACCATCTCACTCAAGATAAGAAGTACCTGTATCGTGCCTGCAAGGTGTGTGTTTGGAGTTCAAGTCCAAATCTGCCAATAAAAGTGTTTGACCCTTGACAATCCATTTGATCAGCTAGCATGTTACACACAAAGAAAGCAAAGAGGAATCTCGATCGGATGTCTGTCAGTAGGTGTGTTTACCCGTGAAGCTGTGTATACATTCGGTTCATTTAGACTGTGTACATCACTCTGCAGCACTCTCAGCATCTACGCACAGCCGCCACCCGCTGTTTACAGCCAATGAGCTCTATTATTACAGCTGATGTCATGGAAACTGGGTACAGTCATATGAACGCTTGTCTAAATGAGCTTTTCTGCAGTATGTTTACAGCACAATATATGTTAATGCTGCTGTATTTGTAAAAAATCTTTAGAATCCCAACACTTTTTGATTGTTTCTAGGTTTAAATTAGATATAGACCGCTCTGTATATTTTTTATAATACATAAAGTAAATGTTTTACAGTTTTTATATAAACTATTCTTAATATGATTTGATTTATAACTATTGATAAAAAACATGCAGAGTATTCTTTTTTATTTTTACTTAACTGGAGACCATTGTCCTTTTCAAAATGATATTCCAGGGTCAGCTGCCTGAACTCACTTCTAATTTAAGTCATTATTAACTTGCGAGCAAAAATTGATTTCTGATCACTGGTCAGTGCACAGCCTGCCCAACAGATTACCCAGAAAGATTGATGGTCGGAATTGCCTCTAGGTTTTTGGTTGCCTATAATTGCTAAAGCCTGGCAAACCTGCTAAAGTAATAAAAGCATAATAGGCATCGCTGTTCTCATGTTATCACACCTTTTAAAGCCGGAGTCATTTTATAGTTTATAGTTGTCTTTGTATTAAAAGGTCAAAAACACTAATTATATCACTTATTACAATTTTACAGTGACTTGGTTTTTTCTTATGAGTTCAATCATGTTATTACATTTTTATTAACCTTGTTTGCTAAGGGAAAAACAGTATTACTTACACTTACATTACTTACGGATTTAAACTTTCCCTAGATAGTAAAGTTCAACATGTAACTCACCTTTTGCAGTGCATAATACCTCAGATTATACAGTTTAATAAGAAGAGGTTTGCTATTAAATTTCAACATTACATTTAGAATTTTTGCCTGGCGGACAAATATAAAAATAGGCAAAAAATGTTTCAGACTCATAATAAAGAAGGCACCAGAGTGAAATCTACCTCCTAGCAACCGCATAGTGATATGCTAAACCCATTCAACCCTTACCAATCATATAACTAATACTAATGCCCGGGTTACCACCCACAACACCCTAGCATCCTAGCACCCTAGTTTTATAAGGGCAACCACTTGCATTTTCTTCAGAATGTTTACAATTGTTTGTGTCTTATTTTAACCCTTCCACTATAAACCTTTTTTTATAAACCAGTTTTTTGTTTTATCAGTTTTCTTATTATATCCCAATATTTTTTTTAGTTTGCTGAATGGTGTTTAGACTACGGAACCCATGGCTGTCGCATTCCGGATCGGCCTTATTCTCTATTTGAAGGTAAACCTCATTGTCATGTTACACATCAGATAGCTTATAAATGATCTTTACTTACCCACTTCAGATGTTAATAATAAATCCCCTTAAAAAGAAATATCAGCAGTATCAACTGTATTCTAGATGGTTGTCCTCGGTTCCAGTTAGGTCTTGTCTGTAACAATGGCTGGTTGTGTGGGGAAATGAAAGACATAGATTACTGTTGTGTCACTGTTTACCACGTTCACTAGCCAGTTTGCTTGCAACTAATGATCTTGCTTAGGGACATTGCTTATGTAAAATAAATGATGTAAATGTATTATACTGTGGTAATATCCAAATTAGCTTTCTGTGCTTGCAGCTATACCTTACAAAAGTCAACACGAAACAGCATTCATAAACCCATTTTACTTCATAATGTTCCATATTTCACAGGATATTCAATGAGAAAAAAAGGAGATTATCAAGTCAAACTTTTTTCTTTAGAGTAATATGCATAGATGAATCATGCATTAAAAGATCAGGATTGTGTAATGAGAAGTAAATGGGGTCCGTTTTTTTATCTATGTTGACCACAAAGCAGTTTTTAAAACTGCAAGACGCATTTTGAAGTGTCTTTAAATGACTAAATTGCTTGGTGTCATGGCCTAGCATTTAGCCCATTGAGCTTAGGTGCTTATGCAGGTGATTTAAGTTCAAATCCATCTTGTGGTTTCCCTAGTTATTTCCTGGTTCCTGCAATGAAGTGACAAAAAGACAGGAATAATAAAAACCGGAATCCATTTTAGTGTTATTAGGCTGTTGTCACTTTACCTTTCTGTCAATCATAAACTGAATTCTTCAAAGTATGAAGAAATCCAGCCATCTGTATAGACTGTGGTCACCATGCCAATCTGAGACTATATTCACTGCCAGACTTACCGAGTTGGCATCTATAGTAATTTATCTGCTGCTTTACCTTGTTGTTGTCGTCGTCATGGTAACCCACTTCCAGCACACCAAGTCAAATTAAAAGTCACACTCTGATTGGTCAGTTGGGGTCTCCCTTTGCTTTCTCTGTAGCTGGCAGTCAGAGATGGTCCCACCTCCCACGTAGAATATCCCCACAGCAGTGATGAAATGTTATATCACTGTAGCAGCGACCGAAATTCAGATTACTGTGTTTATAGATCTAAGTCTTAACCATGTTTTAACTACATAACTATAGCACTTTTCACAACGATAATTGTGTGTTTCTTCAGTTTTAACAACTTGGGCCATTTAATATTTGATATGCAAAGCGTTTGTTGTTAACAAAGCAACTGTTGTTTGTTAATAAAAGGTTTCTAGAACTAATCAAAATGTTTGTCTTGGCTGTAGGTATGGCTGGAGCCATCCATTATCTGTCAGATCTCACCCAGCCCGAGGCTTCCTGCTTTCCTGCTTTTGAACTTTGACATGTACATTTGGAGGCATAAACTTTTACCCCTTTATTAGGGGCTATACATGCTTTAACAGCGCACATTTGATGGTATGAATACAACACCATGGATGGACCCTTTAAACTGATGAAGGCAAAATGTCTTCCTCATCACAACTCACGCAAAAAAATCGAACCTTCAGCCTCTAACTTTAAAACACAGCCGCCTCGAGTTCTGTCTTTGCAGCTTGCTGTTTTTCATGCTAGCAAATAATTTTATTTCATTTTAATTTCTATCTTTACATCTTGAGGTACAATGCTTTGCTAAACCTGTTTTTTTTTGCATTTGCATGCTTGCTGGTTTATTATGGTGCCTCCGTTTGAAAATATATTGTCACACACTGGGGTGTTCGTACCCATGTGACAGTTAATTTACCTGTTCAGGACCTGTATATGTTGTCTTTGTCTTTTGCATGAGGTTGGCAACACACATACTCATGTAGAAATGTGCTGGTGTATATGTGCCTGTAGGTAAAATATCAACAGTATCAACATGACGTGGTTATTTAGTATGTGATCTGCGTAAGTCATTTTTTGTTCCAGTTACCATTGATGAATGTCTTGATCGAAGAAAAAATCTATTGTACCGGAAAGAATGACCTGTGATGGTAAATAGTTTTCTCAGGCTAACTGTTATGAATGTCACAATAAAATGAGCTTTTCTTGAACCAGTCAAAATGAGTGTTTCTCATTCTGTGCACAACAGATCTGTAAGGTGTGAGTTTTTGCATGCAGTTCTTAAAGAATATTGCAAGGTTTCAAATAAAATGGAAACTCAAAGCATTTCAACATCATGTTGCTAAATATTTTAGAGGTATAGTGTTACAGGAAGCATTTTATAATAATTTACAGATTCTTTATTAAGAGCACAAATTACACAGTGTGTGGAGCTCTTGATGGATAGGAAAGCATTAGGTCTGTTTTAAATGTGTGAATCAGCCTGAAATCAAGCAAAAAAACAGGCAACTGTTCGATAAACGTCAGAGTGACAAAGATACAAAACTTTTTAAGCTGTAGCTGAAAATTAAACGGCTATAATGTAACTATATGAATGCTATACATGTATAAACAGTTGCTCTGTAAACATCTCTATTGTGAAGCTCTGCTGTTTTTACAGGTGCCTGCATTTTCCATTCACGTTCTGAATACCATGTGCCAGAGATACAGTGTTCTCTGACATAAACTCCAGTGTGTAGGTGTCTGAAATACGTTACATTAAAACTTTCAATAACGGAGTACCTTTACATATAAAAAATTATTGCAATATACTACATATTACTGCTAGTGAGCTTATAAGAGTTAGCCTTACCATTACTTACATAAGTAATTAAATATTGGGTTGTGAACTGTGTGTCAGGTATATAAATGCAATTGTTCTCACTGTCCACTGCAGTGAAGCTGGCAGAACCCTGAGTGGGCGCTGAGACTGACAGCCGTCAGCTAGGCCTTCGGGTTTTGTGCATTATTCCTAAGTGTTAATTCTATGATATAATTTAAAATAGTTGAATATTTAGACATGCTATTCAGGTGAGGGTATCAGGTACCCTCCTTGGTTTTATAATTAAACTAGAATTAAAAAATTTCAATAAAATCCGTAAAATGTAATAATATTCTTCATTTACTGTTCTACTGAAGAATCAAGTCAGCTACATTTTGGATGGCCTGAAGGTGAAAGAAATTAACAACAAATTTACATTAGAGTGGCAAATTACTCCCTTTAATTTGCCATTGTTTTGTTTATTCTACATGCAGATACTCACACAAGCACTCAACACTCGTTGGCAACTCTGAATTTGTGTGGATAAAAAGCCCTGCGGTAAAATTATTCTAGAATTTTCAGTTGTGTTCCTGTAGCTCAATTTGTAGAGCATTGCATTAGCACAGCATAGGTTGTAGGTTGTGGGTTGGATTCCCAGGGAACACACATATAATATATAGCTTGAATTGACTGTTCTTGTAAGTCATTTGGATAAAATATTCTGGCAAATGGATAAATATGAAAAAATGTAGAATTTTTCCAGAAATACCAACAATTGTACCCAGACCTGTAACAATCACCACAATATTTACAGTAAGACATCTGTTAAAGGTATACCAAAAATCTCTAACAGAGAGGGACTTTATTGTAGTTCATAAACAACTTATTAACCGCTGACATTAAATGGTCTCAATATGTAATGGCTGCTGATGTGTCATTGACAACAACAAACTGTCACATCTACCCACATTTTTGCATGTCCAATGTTGCCTTGGCAGCTCACCGGTTCATCCAGTGCTGCATAACTGTCAATTTGTCACCCCCACATAGGCAAAGATGTTTGACACCATAAAATTTCACAGCTGTCCTTTAAACCCTCCAATGATTGTTGTATTTGAACCTACACTGTCATTTAAACCAGTTTAGCAACCATGCCAGACAAATTGATTCCATGATATCAAAACAAGGTACCAATCTAGTCTAACATTTAGCAAATGAACACTGTCTCTCCTTTGCATAGTTAAACTTCAAGCAGATGAAAAAAACAACCGTTAACATTGTAACCACATTTGGTACTGCAATACAGTACCAAAAGCAATACTTTTAAAACCCCTTTATCTTCAATATAATTGAAGTATACCAGCATCTACAGATAATGGTCACCTAATATGTATTAGATCTTTAATAGGGAGATATTGGGTAAATGTTTGTGCTTAAAAACCTTCAATGACATTTGGGTTAACTCTTACTATATGGAATCCCTCAAAGTTTGAGTGTCACGCTAACATTTGTGCCAAAAAATCTGATGTATTTCTGCTCCCATGGGTACAGTACTGTATATCCTCAGTGTCACAACATTGAGTTACAGTATGAATATGTAATCAGCCAAAAATAATGAGAGCTTCCAATCTGTTTCTCCAAAGTGTCATTTCTTCAGGCATCTTTATAGGTGACATATGTCAGGTGCTATGGCCATTTTACATTTAGTATTAAAACAAATCACTTCGGCTTTACAAATACAGTACACAAAATACTAAGTAGTCATTGTTATGTTGAATTAATGTGAAGTACATACTCATAATATGAGACACGATGTCTCATATTGTTATTTGAGGATTTTTTCCAATATTTTTTTAAAAGCTTTTAAATCTGTGTAATGAACTTTTTCAAACAATAATTAGTGTTTTCAGAAGTGAATGTATTTATTCTAAAATAAAAATGCAATGATGTCTAAATGCCACTTTGCGCACACATTTTGTCCCTTAAACAATATTTAAAAAGGACTCAAACTAATTCCAGTGAACCTGCCAAGAGCTGTTTCAAGCAGTTATTGAACTAAATGAATCATTCCTTTCAAATAACAACACAAATTGCAGCTGTATTTCTCATTAGGGTGAATCCTTTCCATTTCGCACATTATTCAAAGATAATTGTGTTTCAATAATTAATTTGTACAAATAGATTCACGAGAAACTCACAGAGGGCCATTAGCAGGAGTGAGTTTGACAAAAAAAGACATTTAACTCAAAATAAGCTTTTGCTTGCAACCTGTCCACAGAAATGGCCTTATAGATGAAATTAGCTGATGTAAATTAATGTTTCTATCTCCTATTGTGAAGAGTTAGACTGTTAATCTTCTGAGTTCATCACCTATTTTAAATATTTATGGGAAACACCACGGAATCGAATTTGTCTTATACTATTTACCCATAACAGAGTTTCTTCACCCATCAACGCATTTACAGTAGATTTTAACAAAGCATATACCAATTTCCTGCTTGGAGGTTAGGAAGTATGGTTTACTGGCTGACCACTGACCTGAGGTCATGATCATGTGCCATTCATTGGCTGTAATAAGGTACAATGAAAGACTGATTTGGGATCAGTTTCCAAATCATTGTCTACAGTATATAATTCCCTGTTTAGGAGTTGGTCTTAAGGTCACAACATTGCAGGGCGATCAAATTTATGTTGTGTATTAATCCACTGCTTCATTTCCATGGCACCTCATCTGGTGCTTAAGAAGCACCTGTTCTCCCCAAGGACAACGGTTGGCTTACACCTGGTCTCTCAGCGTGTGGAACATTGTGATGAGCGACCGAGGGTCCGCCTCAGGCAAAAAGACATCTCACATGTGCTGGGGATGAGAATACACAGCTTCAAAGAAATAAGGGTCAAAAGCACCTGATCTTCTGCACTTTACTTTCTGACAGGTTCTTCCAACGTCTGTCAGACAGAGATGTCCATTTATTCTTTCATTATTCAAAATTCATCTCTTCTAGGCAGGACTTGTCGGTCCTCTATTGTGTGCCTGTCAAACGATAAGCAACAAACCGAGAGCGAGTAGAAACGAGAGGTTCTGAAAAAAGCGAATAGAAAAGAAAATGTTTATTTGGACCCATTTAAAGTCACGGAGCCACTTTTCGGTGGTGTGGTACTGTAGCTTTCTAGTACATGTCAGCGGGCTGTTTTTGCGGTTCATTGCGATGGTTCATTGTGGTTCTTCTTCTCTGCAGTCTTGAAGACCTGGTCATAAGCAGGCGGTGGATGATTGCAATAGGACGGGGGAGGCGGGTATGAGCTCATCATGTGTGCCGGGTTGGGCTGGCCTGGAAAGGCAGGGGTTAAGGCCATTGTCATGGTGCCACAAGGGTCAATGTAGCCCTGCGTGCCTGGTTGCTGGGAGACTGTTGGAGAAAGATTTAATTTTTCAGTGTAAAATGTCTTAACATATTTTTGTAATAGAATACTGGTATTTTTTAAATTGTGGTGTACCATTCCTAGGAATAGAAAACAATATTAAAAATACATACACGAAATGGATCAAATAACGTTTGTTTGTTTGACCTCTGATCACAACTAAAAGTTGAACATTTTCTGAAAATTAGGCCCTTCCTTTTACTTACCATTTGTTTAAACAAATAGACAGACAAGTAAATTGTTTCTTTGTGTTGTATTTGTGGAATGTGTGCATGGCAATATGTTTACACCCAAGTTTTTAGGTGAATCTACAGTTCATATGCATACGTTTCAGGATTGTAGTAAATTTGTGCCACTAGTTGCCTTGTTTGTTCATCTTATATTCATGAGCTAAAGGGAGGATGAGGTAACAGCCACAGGGTGTCGCACAGGAGGGCAAACAGTATATATGACACGTGATTGCTGTTCTACGCTTAAAAACATTTTATTGTAAACTGTTGTTGTAAAGGGCTTAAGGAATTCAGTTTGAGTTAAAGTCAGACCTGTGCTCTAGGGGTTATTGTGTAATTTTTTTTGTATGACATTTATTTTTCCTTATATAATTACATTTATATTTAAAGAGACATGTCATATATAACATTTGCAATAATTCAGATTTAAACTAGATTTAGACAGACTAGCAATTTTGCTGACCTCTTTCTGAGGCCTAGTTAGGCTTTGTTTTCTTTAAATGGAACACAGTTTGTTTGTCAACTATGCGCTGTAAGAAATTTCCTTTTTCATATGAAATTATCCTTAACAAAACTTCTTTAGCAATAAAACACATTTTCTCAAGTTTTTTTATTTGATTTTTCACTCAAGTAGCATATATAATGAGTAGCTTTCAGTACAGATAAAAAGTTTTTATCTGTAATAGAAAAAGTCATAAAAAAGTGACCTATTTTTCTCACAAAAACATCTTATTGTTTGGGAACAATAGACTGTCTAAGATATAAGACCAATTACACAGCAATGTTTTTGATTTTTTGTTCATTTTTTAAAACTAATTTCAGGGCAAAAGAAAATGATATCAGAATTCAACAGGTATTACACTGTTACAAACTGCCAAGAGGGTCTCAAGATTCTGACATGTGACGGATACACAACAATCAATTTTTAAGTTCATTTGAGGTCAGTAGCTTATTTAATTAGCAATAAACGGAACACGCTGTATTTGTTTTCAAATGTAGTGTCATGGACTGCATCTATGGCACATTGATTAACATAATAAGTTTACCATATTGTAAATTAACATATTGTAAAACATACAATAATATACTAATATACAAAATAAAGATCCAGATTACATTCTTATTCTTCTGACACTTAAAGCAGCTTTTGTAACAATTCACCAATCTCATTAAAAAATAGCTTGCAACTAACAATTACAAACCAATTTACAAAACTTGCAAATTACAAAAATTTGGTTTACTTCATCTATTCAGAACAGCAGGATGTTGCTGGCCATATGTTGGCAATGTATCTGGTCACACACAAGAATGGCTCATTTGCAATGTTCTGCTTGCTTGGAAAAGAGAGATGGAGAAATAAATCAAGTCTATGGTAAGGCACCAACCTCAGTTCCTAGCAAGAGCAGACTAATAATAACTGCCTGGACCCCAATAGTAAGGAAGATTTATCAAGGGTATTTGAACCTTATCAAGTTCATCAAAAGTCCAAAATGTGAAATTGATTGTTTGAAATTATCTTTTGTTTGTCATTACAATAAGAATATTACCAGTAAAATAACTGGCTAGATAATCAGTTAAATAAGAAAGAGATATGTCCTTTTAAAAAAAACAGGTTTAATGATACAATATCCTATTAAGCACCACAAATACAGCGTGCAAATGTTTGTTTTATTGTAAATTTTTTAATTTTTTGATTTAATAGATCTCAGTTCTGAATTAAACATAGAACTTTAATTTTCTTGCTTTACAAACAAATAGTTCTGTTTTGTTTGTAAAGTTGTACTACATCTGTAGTTACAAAGCACCTAGTGTGAACTTTACATGTGAACACTAACCCCATCCACTACAAAATATGAATTGATGCATTCAGGAGAACATAATGGCGTGTGAATAAAATGGCAATGAAACACTCACCTGGCGTGCTGACAGGCTGTCTAGTGAATGACACGTTAAAGGCGGGCTCCTCACTGAGCGAAGATGGATACATCCGTCTACGAATGAAAAAACCTGCCCCGCAGCAGAAGAGCACACCCATCATCAGCAACAGCCTATGGGAAAGAGCCAATATCTGGTTGACGTAATCTTTTACAATCTATTTACAAACACTATTTAGAACCAAAAAAAGCCCCTACAAATGAGTTTAGGGTCTGTGTTTACAATTGGGTTCCCAGAAACCTCAGCTTTAAACGTAAAATGTTCTTCTGACTTAATCTCAACATAGCATCTATGTATTATTTCAACTGTTTTTTTTTAAAGTAGTCAAGCCTATTTTGTGACAAAATGTGACATTCTAGTTACATTGTTTTTGTTCAGGATGCATCTCAGTGTGTGCACCAGTCAGTGAAACTTAACAGAAAAATTCACAATATTTTTTGGGGATGTTTGGTGCATGAAATTGAACTTGTATAATAAATGTTTTCTCTCTATTTTTTTCATCAGATTAGGAAAAGTAATGCAGAATCAGCCTGCTGCAAACAGAACATGAGGTTGAAAGACATGAAAGGTGTGACTGATGGTAGAGAATTAGCCTAAACTGATGTTTGCACACCTGTAATGTCGGCCACTGATTCAGAAGGGCAATGTAATGACCCCTCATGTACAGAGAGAGGTGGTCTGAATGCCAATGACTCGAGAGTTGACAGGAAAACACAAAATGAGGTTGATGTTATCAGAAACCTGTGTGAACACCTGAAACCCATAAATAGATGCCCCACTAGTCCCTTCATGAGTGTCTCTGGTAAAGTCATTAGTCTAGGAACAGACTTTCCTATTCAAAAGGAAAAATGATGCTCAAAGCAGCGTTGTTTTTCTCACTTAACTCTGTTGCTATACAAACAGTATGTGTGTCTCAAGGATGCACAAAATACTCATGACCTACCGACCTGAAAAATAAGACTTCTGGGTTAAGCTAGTGTTTAGGCAGATCAGTGACATCAGAGGACAAGGGTCATTCTCAGGAAATGGTGCTATTTGTGTCCACAGCATTCACTGGTAAGTAAATCTAGTTCTTGAGAACTTAGTAATGTGCGTAAGTGTGCTGCTTTGCGAAAGAGGAAAAATGAAAGGAAATGACACAAAGATGACAGTTCTTACCAGAAATACCAGAGTCTCTGTATGGAGAGGGCTCGAACACAACAGCGCGTCCCACAACAGTCCTCATAAGAGCGACATCTGTGAGAGGGAGGAAGGAGTAAATGACAGGTGAATAAAGACTGATGTGTTTTTGCATATGGAAAACCATGACATGACGAATGAGGCAGTGAAGATTTTAAATCAAATACATCCACTTGAAATGCTGATACACTAAATGCTTATACATTAGGTGACAAATGAAAAATTAATATCAAGCTGTCTTTGTAGTAATTCATCTAAAGTTGAAAGATTCTTCTTCCAATGATGTTGGTCCCAGTTTGTGCAAGTAGTAAGCATTAAGTAAATATCTCAGATTATCATTATAAAGATCAGCACATTTCACTGTATTTATATACAATGTTTGTCAAAGATGTTTTCAGTGTTATTACAGTAAGTGGAAAAACAGTTACTGAGACATTTAAAATTATGCCAGTACAGCACCTACTTTTCTATAATTTCTGTTTTTGCAGTCAGGATGATAAAATGAATTGCATTTTTCTCTATCTGTGACTGGAATAGGTGGATTGTTTGGCTGGGTCTGCTTCTATTAGTTTTAGGTTCTATAAAAGTCTAGAATCTCATTGCTCATGCTATGTGATGTCTCTATGGTGACTGAGCCCTGGGGGACTTTTGTATACTCTCTGTATCAAACAATACTTTTTTGAAGGAAGCATCAGTGCATGTGTAGCTGTATTTTAGGCTGTGTACCAGTGCATTATTTAAACTAGGATGCCCTGCTGAAATCACCTTGTTTAAGGAAACAGATGGAATATGTCAAAAAGCATTAATTATTCATCTTTTCTCAAAGAAGCCAACCACAAATTGCCTTGTGCATCTGATCAAGAAAAATAACAAACCAGCACTGGTTCATCTAATGTAGAGCATGTACAACTAATAAGAATGATGGACTAAGCCTTTTAGGTATTGAATATGAATTAACAGTAAAAGGGACACAATGTTTTCATGTCATTAGGAAAAGCCAAACGATATTCGGTTTCCAGGACAACAGAGTCAAGCTAACTACCCCAGACTAAAGTGTCTGCTAAATGAATAAACTTATATGCAAACATAAACCCCATAGATATTTACCTAGTGAAGACTGCTGGCCACACCACACACTAATGCATGCATTACCAGTAATTGTTCAATGTCCAATTGCTTGTGTATGTGTATTGTGTATGTTCATTTGTGTATGTTAGCATGACAGTTTTAGTCACCATTTATTAAGTATAAAAAAAGAACAATATTCCTTAAAATGTTTCATTCGCTCCTCATAAATGATGAATGAATGATACCTTCTAATAATTATTCCTAGCTCAGCTTTATTCGTGAATCCTGCATGGGGCTCCCACTCAAAAGATGCAGTGTGGGAGCCGAATGCTTGAACAGAAATAGTGCCACGATAATAGCTTTGAGAGATGATTTATGTATCTGACTGTAGTTCCTCATCCTGAGCACTCTTACTCATTAAACCTGATTGAGCACAGTTGATCACTGACATCACAGAGAACAAAGAATTAGGATTCACTGCACTAACCATAACATGAAATAAGCTTTTCATTGCAATTCTACAATCAGAAACATGGTCTATGCACGTATGCAAATGCAGATATGACAGGACTGCTTTGCTATTGTTCGTAACAGCAGTTATCCAAATAATGTTTGAATGCACACTAAGAACTAAGAATATCTGTACGTTATCTTTATGTGTACGTATTGTAATACATTACAGTAGTCAGTAGATTAACTATTTATCTCTATCTCTGAATGAAAGATCTCTTTCTGTTGGTCACTTTTTTATCGATGTCACAGTTTTGGAAAAAATATATGCAAAGGGCCATATGTTAGATATTCATGAGCCAATCCTCGGCTTATTAACACACACACACACACGCACACACACACACACACACACATATATATACATAAATGTTTTCACAATATAAAATCTACATTTGTAATTTAGTTTGTTGTTATTTATCACAACCCAATGTCACAAACACTATTAACCAACAAAGAAATACTGATGTCACTGAATGAATCAGGCATCATTTTTATCATTCAGTACTGCCTCTTCTTAATCTTTTTCTTTAAAAAGCTTTTGAACCTAATGTTTTCTTCTTAGAAGTACACAAAGCACAAACCTTTCTAAACTTAATTTCTACCTTCAGCCTAAATTGGGAATCATTTCCTAGTGATCGGAAACCCTGTGGAGAAAAGCGAAAGACAAAAATCTCATCTGTTGCCTCCACAGCCTCAAAAGCATACTGATTTTATATTTAATGACTGTTTCTTCATTGAGTATTCTGCCTTGTGACAGGCGAGCAGAGAACATGCTGAAGGATAAAACAGGGATTAGCAGCAGAAGTCATTCCCCTCCCGAGTGAGCGCTTGAGAATGACGGAATGACAAGGAGGCTGAATCAAAGACCATTTTCCAAGGGAGCTTTACCTCAACAGCAGCTTGCTAATGACTTAGACTGTGTAATCAAAGAGGCACATAAAAGCAGAAATAAAGCTTGCTTGTTGAGAACGGGACATCAAAAGGCTAAATGCCAAACAAATTTAAGGTTCTGGAAACCAGAAGCCACTCAGTCCTCAAAAAAGCACTTGAGAAACATGAGAAATATGAAAAGCTCTGTCTTTTGAAGGGACTGTGTTCAGATAGCTCCGCATTGATATGAATGACAAGACTTTCATTTCTCGTACTAAACCATTTTGAAAGCACTTTTTCCTCAAGCTGTGCCGAATTTTGAAACAAGCAGAGCAGTCAGAGAAAATAAATGAGCTCTATTAGAATTATCTAGATTACTTAATAGGGCATTTATGAAGGGACCAGAGGGTGGTGAAAATTATGATTTCCAATTGAGAAGCAAACAGCATCCATTCGCTGTCCCAACAGCACAAACCAAAACAGAATGGATATAAAAAATTAGTGACACCTGAATGCAAAGTGCTACAAACAGTGTTAGAAAGCTGAATAAAAATAAGTCAGTTGCTTTTACACAAAACACAACTTTTAAAGCTTTAACACTAAGAATTTGTCCTTACTCTTCCATATTTTGTTCCTGCCTTGAAACTTCAATTTTATGATTTGATTAAAATCATAAAAGTTGCTTTATACAACTCAAATTGAGTGCAATAACCTTTCATTCTCAGTTATTACCTTATTCATAACTAATTTATATTCAGGCCCACACAGTGTCTAGGGCTGCAGAGCTACACAGAAAGAGCATGTGTTATGCACAGTTTTTGACATTCTTAACACATATTTAGCTGTCTAACAGATAATGCTTTTAGCTACCTAAAAGTGTAGCTACATATCTATCATGTTTCCATCCATTTTGCAGAAATTTTCTAAAAATTAGAGTAGGAAATTCAAAAAAGACTGCAGATATGTCTAAGCATGATATTATCAGGAACTCATTCAGAATTCAAAGCATGCTGTACTTGGCCGGTCACCTCTCTTAAGTGAAGTGGACAGACAAGTTTCTGATTGAGTCCAGAAGCACTCAAACCAGTTTTGTTATCCACACAGCAGGGGAGATAACTTAAATATGAATCCGCTTGAGCAGAATTAAGCATGCAGATATACCAACTACTCATTTCACTGTCTGAATTTTCTGCACCTAGATTTTTTGGCTGCCAGCAAAATACCTTAAATTCAAGGACATGCTAAAATTAAAGGATCTAATTAAAATATGTTAAAAGTTGAAAGCTTGCAAAACAACCAGTATAAATATAATAGTTCTCAAATCTTGTGAGCGCACACAGTGTTAGTTGTTTTCACATTTTAACTTAAATATAAGTTCTGCTTACTACATTTCAAATATTGCTCTTTCTGTTTGTAAATGATCTTATGTATGATATTATACGAAATTATATTTTTGCTTTTGTAACCTATCGGTAATGAAATTTAGAGTACAGAAATGGAGTTCTACATACAATCTTGCCAACAAATAAACTGATAAACCAAGTGAAGTCATAACCTTAGCAGAGTTTCCAGTGAAAACATCAATTTAATATAAGTGATGTCTTAAAATAATATCTTTAACAATGACATCTCTCAGCCTAATGGAACAGAACAGGTTGCAATTCACGTAATTATAGTACAAATCTCAGCATTAATCAAATCTTTTTCACATTTTAAAATAGCTAAATACACCAATTATCTACCCTAAATTGGGGGAAATTTATCTGTTGTGAAATTTTTCCCAGGACATATTGGAAAAAGCAGACAAGTCAGAACATTGTTGGTTTCACCTTAGCTTAAAGTACAAGCAAAGAACAAGTTCAAAAAAAGCATTTTTGACACAAGGTGATTTTAGCAGCAGGGTGCTAGCAGGTTTTTTCCTCTGAGACTTCTTATATCTGAGGGTGATGGCTGAACTGGAGCAGGTGTCAAGATGTCAGTGCTTTGAAATAATGCGGAGGCTAACCAGTGGAAGAATAACCTTGCTGACCCTTAACTGGTCCATCTCATATTGGTTACACAAATTTACAGGATTCACATAATGGAATAATTAATTATTTTTTATTATAAGTATTTATACCCCTTGAACTTTTCCACATATTGTCACATTACAACCACAAACTCAAATGTTTTTTATTGAGATTTTATGTTATAGACCAACACAAAGTTGTAAGGTTGTAAGGTGACGAAATGTGAAAAAGGTCAAGGGGTATGAATACTTTTGCAAGGCACTGTAAATTATTATGCACCAATGTAACTATTTTTTACTTCTTTTACTATTTTTTACTATTTTTTGTAATTATGGAATTTCATAACCTTTTGACAAAATATTTCATAATGTATTAGGAAGTGGTGGATTTTTGTCCCCATCTGTACTGGAGCAATAAAATTAAACCTCTTAAAAAATTACATAGGCTACAAGATGAACAAACCATCTGATTCAGCCATCCACACAACAGAGAAGCATGGCTATAAAATTTAACTGAATCTTAGTACAGGAAAGTCACATTCCAATACTGTGATAAGAGCAAGACCATCTGCCTGACACAGCTGGAGTTTGTGCTCTTGTGTTCAAAGTGTTGATGGAAGCCGCGGCAGTTAATCTCACAGTCTAGTGTGTACCCTCTGCCAACAGCAACCACCGTTCTGCTGCCAATCTGACTCCATTCTTCAACTGATGCAAACAAAATAAGTCATAGACATAAAACACAATAAACTCCACTTACTGTGTCAGCCTTTCTATGTTCTACTGTCAGTATTATGTCTCCCACTGTAAACACATCAAAAACTGTCATGTGCCTAGGGTAACTTTTTCAAACATAGCCAAAATGGAAACAATTGTGGTAACTCTGCTCTCTAGTGATCTAGAAAACAAGAAATAAATCTAGAGAAATCTAGAATTTCTAGATTTAGAATCTAGAAAGAATCTACAGAAGAAGAACCTAAATCTAGAAATAAAATGGTTGAACTAGATTTAAAGAATATGTTAACAGTGCTTGCCAAAAACAATGGTGGGTGTTGTGAGTGGTTGCCAGGTGGTTGTTCTGTGTGGTTACTAGGACATTGCTAGGGAGTTGTGGATGATTGCAAAGGCTTTGAAATGTAGTTACTAAGATGTTCCAAAAGTGTGTTGCTGTAAAATCTTAACTACAGGAATCTTTCCTGAACAAGTCACATGCAGATGATATGAGAAAAGAGCATAAATTTTAGGTTAAACCCTCTTGTGGTTGCTAGAGTTCTACTGTACCGCGCACACATTCTGCTGTGTACTTTTTAGTTAGTTCTAAGTTTACAGCAGAGCTTAAATGTTGATGCTGCAATAGGTTGATGGGCATCGGATTTTTTGACAGTACATTCGCATGTCAGTGCTTCTACAGTGATGTCCATACATAGGTTTGGTTAGAAAGCTAAACATGTTTATACAAGTGGAGAAACGCATGAATTTAAAGCCACAATCTTTTCCTATTTTTTAACCTTTTGTTTATTTTTTAACCAAAAAGTTACTGATTGCTGCTTTAAAGAGTAGGAAAAGACCAACAAATGAACTCCCAAATTGCATGTTATTTTGTGCGATGTGTTTTTCCACACAAGTTAAAAAAGTACATTTTTGTCTTGTTTTGAAACAGTAATATAACATTCAAAGCTTGATGGGAATGTTGGGTAAATTCTACAACTGTGGACACTCAAGTGTATAATTACCCATTGATCATGACCTTTAGCAGAACATGTCTAATTGAGGGTCCTAATTACCACAACACTTTAAAAGTTAGTTGCTGCCCTTTTGTTTAAAGAGCATGTCAGTTTGCATTGAGCTTTTATATTTACAGCGAGTCTCAGTATTACTGACATAGCCACACTGTCTAAAAATGCACAAGTTGTGCTTTGAATTATGTTTTGTACACTATGTGCTCATACAATTCACTATGTACTAGCAGCATCTGTCATTTTACAGTTAAGGGAAATTATGCTTGTCTTTGCTGTAGGCAGAACTGAATCCCTGGATTTAGCCAGATTCATGTAATTCAATCTTAGTCTAAATACCCTGATTTAATGATCAGCTTATGCATCAGTTTTCTGCATCCAGACCTTCAATGACACTGCCTCAGCACCCAACATTTAGTTCATATTTTAGCATATAAACTAAAATAATCACCCACATTTTGTTATTTATTAACAGGCTTAATAAATTTATTGGCTTGACAAGAATCAAATTTAAGGGGAAGTGGATAACTGTGAGTCTCATGATATCTGAATGTATAATTTTTGATACTGCCTTTAAGAACCTGTCCACCAAAGCTCAATGATTCATGTCTTGAGAACAGAAAGCATACAATTGTTTGATTTGTTTCCCCTGCTTAGATAAGAGCCCTACAAAATTAGACAAAACTCAACAGAATATGCTCCACTGAAGGACTGACCATAGTATGAAACAACAATTTTTTACACCACAGAAAAATTGAGAGCTGACAGTCAAGTGAAAATGAGGGAAACATCCAAGAGGAATCAACTCTGAGCCTTTGTCTCAAACAGAACCCCATTCAAAGCATGGAGGGTCAATGGACCGAATCAAGTGCTTGGAGTGGGCTTCATTTCCCATTGTTCAGCTTCAAAGAACTGATACAGAGGATGAGCCAAGCTTGGCCTCAAGGATGGCCCTCCTGCCTCAAAGTTAAGAGACGGCAAAGGTCGATGTGTCCACTGAAGTGAAGAGAGTGGTTTTGGCAGCCATCAAGGCTAAAATGCCTTTCTTATCAGCAAAGCCAGTATGAATGGTGAATGTCTTTCCCTACCATCAGTTGTACAATGAAGAATTCTGCGTATAAATAGCACATCTACTGGATTTACATTGGGTCTCATTCACTATTAATTGGTAAAGGTTTCTTGTGCCAAAGTTCAGCCACAACAGGTGCGTACAGCCTTACATTTGTTCTTATCCTCAATTTCAATGTTCTGTGTATACTAATGTAAATGAATCTGGA